>PVHY01032587.1:0-11758 GCA_004024945.1 Uropsilus gracilis
AATAGGTTTAGACATCCCCAGAAAGGAGGTCCACCTTCAACAACTGCTTTACCTCTTTTAACGCTAATTTCCTATAGGACAAAATGGAGTAATGATGGCATCTTCCTAAAATGTGTTTGACATAGCAAGCTAGAAGTCTATTTGTTATCTTCTCAAGTAAGTATACTTACAAATCAAATAAGGGTAAGTATAGAATCAATGTGATTGAGAATGGAAATGTCCTTTTAGTTTCAAAATGTTCATCATATCCACTGTATAAAATAAGACTTTCAACTCTCTTCCTTTAATAGAATGATGGCCTGCTCCTTTCTTCTTTCTATTAATTTAGGAGATAATGTTGATTTACAACACAGCATTTGTATTAGGCTTATAGGTTTATATGCCACCAAAGCACCAAAAACCTTCCCCCTGGTTCCCCTCAATTCCTCAGTTAAACTTTTAGGACTTGCTTTAATTTACTTTTGTCTCTTCCTTTGTTTTGTTTCTTTATATTCCACATATGAGTGAAATAATCTGGTATCTTTTTGCTTCTGACCTATGTTGCGTAACATAATCCTTTCAATTCTCTATCTTATTACCTAGAGATTCATTATCATAAAAATGTGCTGAGTTAAAGACAAAAGGAATGCATGGAAAACTAATATTTGCTGTGATTGGTTTAAACATCTGTAAAATATAATCAACTATCCAGTGATTCTTTTGTTTTAATGACAAAGCTGTATCTGTAGTGGGGTGCTTTTCTCTTGAACACTAGCTGAAAATTTGCACTGTAAACATACTTTGTGACATTGCAATTTTTGTTTTTAAAATCCTTTCCTCTTAAAATGAAAATAAGCCAAGCAAAGTAAAAGGCAAAATTTCCATAGACAGAAAGAAAAAAATGTCTTTAGGATGTATTTACTTTAAACTTTAAAACAAAATTCTACTTCCCATTAAAATATCTTGATGTATTGCAAATATAGTCATTCTCAAATTGATATCTGAATCAGATGTCTGAGTTTCCTAATCTCGTCACTGTTTTCTAAAAGTTGTCTCTTTCTGCTGAAACAATAAATGGATAAATAGTCTTATGTGAAAGGCTTGCATCTTTAATATGCCAGCACCTTCTGTCTTTGCAGCACATTGTGCCAGATGGGATATTTCATAAACACTATACCAGACAAATTACTTTAGATACCCTGGCTAGCACAATGACACATAGCACCTTGATATAACTCAATTTTGTCTTTGCCTACATCTCAGCCATTGCATTTTAAATCAGTAGTGGGGTAGTATAAACTATCATTGCTGAATAGAATGATAAATCTGTTTGTGATGTTTATAAAGCATTCAGCCTCTATTAATTTCTTATAGCAATATTTATGCTAATCATGAAGGCTTAGAATGGTGTAGGAAAATTATTTTTTCAACAGACCTATTCTTAAATGGTCACATCTCTTGTTATGAACATTCTGAAGATTAGGAGAAGGAACAATTGAAATAAATTTGAATCCTTGTTTAGAAATTTGCAGTTGAGCACCTGAATTAATGTTGACATTTTTAAAAAGAATTTAAAAAGAAATCAGTAGCTTGAATGTTGAAGATAAATAATTTCTATCACAAACTATTGTGTGTCTTTGGTATTTAAATAATAGGTTTGTTTTCAGTATATATGGAGCATGAGATAATACTTGGGAGAAAATAGCTACCAGATAGAAGATAGATTAGATGGGTGAGTGGGTGGGTGGATGGGTGGGTGGGAGGGTGCATGGGTGAATGGATGGATGGTTGGATGAATGAATGGATGGATGTATAGATAGATAACTAGATGAGTTGATAAGTAGATGAAATTAATGTTAGGCTGGAAAGTCAAGACAGATTTTATATTTTCTTTTGTTTCTAGTTTGAATAATTAAATCCCTTATTGCATTAAACATTTAAGTACACATTTGTAATTTTAAAAGTTTATTGCAGATATTTTAGAAATTAATATTAGATATTGCCAGCATTGAAACATAGGATGAAATACCTAAATTGAAAAAAAGATTTTGAAAAGATGGACTTTTGTCAGCCCCTCTTCTTCACAAAGAATTTCATCTCCTGCTTGTTAACTTCCTCACTTCTCTAGAGGTTTGAGTCAAAAGTCACGGAATTCCAGCAGGCCCTCCCCTTTGCTTTATAAAGCTGCTAGATGAATGTTTCCATCCTAAGGACAGGCGATAATTACTTTCTTCATGATGTGGCTTGTCTTTACAATCTAGTTTATTATGCAATTTAGGAGAAACCAAGGAAAGTTTAGCAAATGCCTCATGAATTCATGGATTAAAATAATTGTCTTAATTGGACACTCCCTAATCTTATGAATGAGACAATGAAAGTTATAACTGCATGATTAAGTGCAGAAATTGACAACTTTTTCTTCAATTAGTGTACCAAAATAGAACTTCCATTTGCTGGTGAAGGTGAGTTAATTAAAACATAAAACACCATGGCAGTAAGAAATATGAAATTGCATAAGTTACAATAAAAATTCTGAAAACTTTCTTTTCGTTGTTTTTTTTCAGTAAGCATACAGCTAGAATTATTGGTCAAAGAACATATACTATGCAAATGAATCTGGCCAATGATTAGCAAAGCATCTTTTTAAAAAATTTTATAAGTCATTAGCTAAATTAGTAAAAACTATGTGTAATTAAATTTATTTTTATGGTTGAATGTGACACCAGTAAAACAAAGAAGCTGATTTGAATTGATTAATATATGATCTCTTAAAAATATTTACCACTGTAAAGTTAAATATAGGTTTTTAAAAATTGCTAAAAAAAATCACTCATAATTGTAACAAGCATACATTTTGTTGTATTCTTCCACTATATTCTATTCAAATTTTTATTAGCAGCATGCACTCAGCCAATTTACATGGATATTTTTCTAATATTCTCTTACATAGACATCATTTTACATTTCTTGGACTTAATAAAACTCAATTTTAATAGTCAAAGAATATTCCATTTTTTGGTTTTATGCCATTCCCATATTATTGCACATGCCCCTTTTTTCTAAGGGTTTTTTTTTATTTGTTTGTTTGTTTTTTATAATTCCACTCAAATTGCCACTACAAATGACTATAATAAGGGGAATTGTTAGCATAAAGCACATAAATCTATTTTTACTTTTTGTTTATGCTTCTTTTAGAAATTAAACATGAGATACTTGGTATACTTTTTTAAAGTAGCAAGTGAAGGAGCTATATTACTGTTAAGGTTGCCTTTCCATTTGAGAAGTATTTCCCAAAAAGCTTTATGAAAACCATTGAGTCAAGGACAACTAATTTGGACTATTTGGTTGTGGCAAACTGCTTACATTTTCTGAGTTTGATGTTCCCAAGAATACAATATTAAGGCTTTTTCAGAACTTTTACTGAATGTCAAACAAGAAACACAAGGGAATATTTAGTGTAAATCCTACAAATTGTGAGTTCTGATAGCATCAATTCTTCAGATATGTGTTGATACTGTAGTATCTATTCAGTCACTCTGTAAATAAATTGAATTGCAAGTTTACAAATGTATTTCTAAGAACACTTGATTCTAAAATAGTTTAAAGATGATCTAAACTCTGGATGAGATCTCTGTGCAATTGATTGAATTGGCCAGGTAGTCAAACTGAATTGACGTTAAGACAGTATTTATCAAACAGATGTATCTCTGAGTGATATATATGGCTGTAGGCATTCACATCTCACACTCCTACATTGACATGAGGATGTAATGCACTCCTCTCTAGTTTGAATTTGGCAAGGAATCTCCACCTAAAAAGCTAGGATGTGACAGCTGTCTGAGGAGGCACAAGATGTAAGGGAGGAAACATACAGCTGCAAAGACAGGACTCTGCTCTGTCATCACCATCACCCTCATTTAATATTTAGTAAAATGTCCACAATATGCCTAGAGCTCTACAGGCTACAGACATCACAATGCCTGAAAAGACAGAAGCAGATAAAAGTCAGCACACACCAAAGATGGAACAAACATCCAAGCTCCATCAAAAGTACATGCAATCTTTAGAAAACCATTTCTTATCTCAGAGTCTTGAGACTGCACATGATGGTGGGAAACTTCCCAGCATGCAATCATATGACTTCAAAAAGAGAATAAGTAAAGGTGAGAGTATTTTTGAAAGAAATGATCTGGATGCCAAAATAACGCTGAATGCTATTTTAGGGGTATGTGCTTTCTCTATTTTTCCCAGAGGTGAGGCAAAAAGTGTGAATGGGACATCTTATTTTTCAAGTGCTGCATTGAAGATGTCAAATCACTAAGAGACCTCATTCAATTTTGAGAAGCTACTGAAGTAAAGGTTCAGAGTTTGATATCAGTCATTCTTAATATTACTCTAATAAATTGTTTTTAGTTATAAAACTAGGAGAAATAATGAAATATAATAAATTATGAAAAAGAATAGAAAAGGATATAATGAATATAATTCCTTAAGTTGGTGTATAACATTTGTATACCACATTTCCATTCAGTAATTTATCCCACTTATGAAATAGCTTCCTCTGAAATTTAAATTTCTTCACAAAAATGTACCTTCCAATTAAATGGTCTAACAATTTATTTCTTTTATGCTTTTTAAATAGTAATTAATGGGGAGATTTTTTAATAGATTACTATAAATTATATATCTGGGATAAAAATTTATGTCCATTTTATATTTTGATGATGTCATCTAATTCTAAACACACACACACAAATTCCTAGGAATATACAAATTCCTAGAAAACAAAATTAACAAGAATAAGTCATGAAGAAACAGAAAATCTGAATTCATCTGTAACTAGTAGAGATTGAATTACTAATTAGAAATAGGTCATATAAAGAAACACCCTAATCCTGTTGAATTTACAAGTAAATTCTGCCAAATGAACAGGAAGAAAATATCTTAGCTCATTAGATGAAGCTAACACTACCTTGGTGCCAAAGTCAGACAAGAAGTCATAAAAAAGCTACATATTAATATATATACATTGATGCAAAATCCTAGAAAAGGATGCTGGCTAACAGGATTCAGCAACAGGTTTAAACTCCATGACCATGTGGGATTTATTTTGGGGGTAGAATAATTATATTCCAAAATAATATTAATATACATTTATATACATTGATTAATATACACAAATCAATCAATGGAATATTATTAATAGGGTGAAGGGAAATATTTTGTAAACATATCAACAGAAACAGAAAAAGTTTTGAAAATGAATATCTTTTCATGATAAACATGCTCAACAAACTTGGAATAGAAGGAAATTACCTTCTTAACATAGTAAAAATAATGTGTGAAAAAGTCATACAAACAACATAATTAATATTAAAAGGTTTTCTTCTATAATCAGGAAAATCACAGGATGCCTGGTTTTATCACCTCTGCTCAACATAGTACCAGAAGTTCTACCTAAGGTAAGTAGGTAAGAAAAATAAGTAAAAGTTTTCAAACAGGGGGGGAGAAGGTAAATTTATCTCTGTTCTCCTATGATATGACCTCATATGAAGAAAATACTAAGTATGCCACAAAATAATTAAACCTCATGAAAAATTGTACATAAAAAGACAGTTGAGATTATAAACTTTTCTTATGTGTATTTTGCCATAATAAGAAAAAGAAAATTTTACATATATCCCAAAGGGACAGAGAAAGAATTGACATTTATAACTTATCTAAAGAAAATGTTTTATAAAAAGAGAGGTTGGGTCCCCAGAGGAAGCGGAGGGATACATGAAAGAAAGCCATCATGACCACAGGACATCCAGGATTCCCTTGACAGAAATACTGGAAATAATTTCTCCTGTTCTGCCATTTACACTTTAACTTTATCTTGTGCTTTTCCCACAGAATTATTTAATTGTTTAGAGTAACTCACTTTTTTTTTTTTTGTAATTTGTGTTGGCTTCAGAAGGTCTCTCATCCTCTAAATTCAGAAAGTAAAAAAAAAATTCATGCTAATTCTACTTATATAAACTAATGTTTTTCTTTAAATTGCATGGCTAAATATCCTAATGCCTTTTATTTAACAATACCCTTTATCTCAGCTTTTATTTGCACTATGTTGTGCTTCATAATTGTGGGTTTTCTACTATTGATTGCATCTAGTCCACCGAACTATAGGTTTATAATTCATGAATGAGGAAAAGTTACTCATGAGAAGAAAACGCAGAAGCCTAGTGGTAGAAAGATGCCATTTTTAAGGAAAAATTAGGAGGAAGTTAGATCTAGAGAATAGTCATTCAGGGAGGAGGGTGCAGGGAAAAATGTCAGCACCCCCCTTAGCCTGGTGAAGCATAAGGAGTATGGGCAAACAAATCGCTGGTCACTGTTTCTCTTAGGCAGGCTAGATGTCACCTCTTCTCAGACTAAACACTCTGGCCTGAGATGGAACATGGAAGAAGGCTTTTGAACGGTCATGTAGATCTCAAAGAACAGTGTGGGAGGAGGTAAAGTGGAAGTTCTACAGCATGGGGTTGAGGTGGTAGAAGTTCTATTCAAATTATGCAGTCAGTCAGTCAGTCAGTCAGTCATGCAAAGGTTCTACCAGTCTCAACCACTGATCAGAGAGCTTTCTCACTACTGCTTACTTTCTCTGAATATCAGTATCCACTAACTTGTATTTCCTTCCTTACTATACTTTCTTCTAGATTCTTCAGTCCCACATCTTTAGATTTTCCCTAACAAAACTTTTCTCTCTGATAAAAGGAACCGCTTTCTTTTCAGACAGCACACAAAACTGTGAACTTTAGGATTTACTTTGGTGCCTCAGAAGAGACAGTTCATCAGAACCCATTGGATGTTTTATGGAGATCCTAAAATTTCAATACTTAATGGTATTAAATATCTGTTACAGTATTTTCCTTCTTTTAAATGACTTTTAATATTAACATAAAGAGTCATTATTTAAAGGTTATGATTATATCATGAATTGCATATCAATCTCGAAAGTACCATGTCAAATTTCAGAGTCTTTGTTACATGCGAGGACCAGGGAACACTGGCATATATATCCGCAGACAAAATTTTAAAAACATAAATTTAAAGATAATGTAATACCCTACACATTTAAATGATTACATGTTTGATTTAATACAATAACATTTTTCAGTCCCAAGACATCCTTAGAGATTGATTTAATTGTTATTATCCCCACCTTATGGCCAACCTCAGAAAGAAAAATTTCCTTTCTTAATGATACATACAGACACAGAAGATGGATCTCAAACCCAGTTTTCTAACTTTGTGATTGTAACTATTTCCAGCCCACTGTTTCATTCTTTCATTTAACTAGGCAAGGAGTGAAACTGTCCCATACACCACATTTTCTTAAAGGCTGACATGGGGAAAAATGAACAATAAGCTCACTATTATCTAACAAAAAAAAAAAAAACAAAAACACTGTTACTTTTTGTCTTGAAGGCAGAAAGATTTTGCTAACAAAACCTTTAACTAATGAATAACCTTTTATCATGAATTATAATGTAACACCTGTAACAGTTAGCTATAACAATATTTTAATTTTGTGGGGCTTTTTATGGTAATGTTAGCACACTTAGGTGAAAATCAAGCAGAAAGAAATTCTGAAAGAATCTTAATGGAAGATATTACACAGATGACCTACACTTTCAGAAATTTTATGAGGAAAAGAAAAATTATTCTATTTTCCTATTTAAGAAATGAAAGATATTTTTAAGTTCAATTCTTTTCTAAATTGAAGTAACATTGATGGCCATCACTGTTTGTGTTTTAAAAGTATAGGATCTCCCCCTTCAGGTATTGTTACCACATTGCACCCACCACCCAATACCCTAGTCCACTATGCTTCTATCCCATTTTGTTCTAACACTTCTCCCTCTCCCCTCCCTTCAATTCTATAGTCAGCTTCCTAGGGTTAGTTTATAGTTTGACTTTATCTGAACCTTTGTTTGGTTTCTTTACATTCCTCAAATAAGTGACACTATTCCATGTTTGTGTTCTTCTACTGTCTTAATTTGCTTAGAATAACCCCTCAGAACTCTATTAACAACACCATCACACACTTGGGAAAATGATTCATTTAAAAAGAATCAGAGACAACAAGGCTGATGACAATGAAGAAAGAAAAGGAAAACTTCTACACTGTTGGTGGGAATGTAGATTGATCCAAACCCTATGGTAAACAGTATAGGTGTTTCTTAAAAGGTTAAAAGTAAATTTACCATTATGACCAGCAATTTAACTTCTAAGTGTCTACCTAAGAATTCAAAAACACTAATTTACAGAGAAATATGTACTTCCATGTTCATCACAGCACTATTTACAATAGCCAAATTATGGAAACACCCATATAGATGACCCCTATAGATGATTGGCTCAGGAAGATGTAGTATAAATGCACAGTGGAATAGTACCCAGCTATCAAAAAGACATTTTTAAGGTAAACTTATAATTGCTAATGAGTCAACTGGACATTTTTTATTAATATTGAGTTATATGAGTTTTTAAAATTTATTTTGAGTATGAGTGACTTGTCAAATACATGGTGAAAAAAATATCTTCTACCAGCTAGCAGTA
This sequence comes from Uropsilus gracilis, assembly GCA_004024945.1. Lineage (NCBI taxonomy): Eukaryota > Metazoa > Chordata > Mammalia > Eulipotyphla > Talpidae > Uropsilus > Uropsilus gracilis. The sequence continues at coordinate 8,581 of PVHY01032587.1, forward strand.
TGTCTTTTTTGTTTTTTGTGGTAGTTTCTTTCACTGTGAAATAGTGAAATAGCCTTTGTTTGATATAGTACATTTATTTATTTTTACTTCTGTTTCCTTTACTGATGAAGTTGAGTCTCCAAAGCTACTTCTGTGGTTAATGTCCAGAAGTATATTGTCTATTTTTCTATATATTTTATCTTTTTATAACTTACATCTAAGTAGCTAATCCATCTTGAGTTAATCTATGATGCTAAATAATGATCTAGCTTTATTTTTCTTTTGTTTGTGGCTACTCAGGCTTCCCAACACCATTTGTTAAAGAGCTCCTCCATTCTCCAGTGTACAGTCTTGGTACCTTTGCAATAGGTCAATTGTGCATATGTGAGTGGGTTTATTTCTGGACTCTCCATTGTATTCCATTGATCCATGTGCCTGCTTTTGTCTTGATGCCATACTGTTTTTTTGTATCCTGCCACTTTACTGCATTCGGTTGTTTCAGTAGTTCTTGTGGCATGGTAAGCATTTTCTTTGTATATTACCATGCTTTATGTAATAGCAATAATGATGATTTTTACTTCTTTTCCAATTTGGATTCACTTTATATAAAAGATGGTATTAGCTTTTATGGGTGGGGGGAGGAACAATCGGTAAACTATAGCATAAGCTGAATTTTGAGGCAACAAGTATTATGCCCTGTGTCATTCAGCCATGTAAATTCTGACATGTAGGCACTGGTTAGTATGTGTATAATAGTGATAATTCCTTTTGAGCCTTACAATTCTAATAACTGCTTGAGCACTCTAAAGAAGGAAACTCATTCCTTTTGTTATAGTAAGAGACAAGGTTTTATGTTCTTTATATATAGTTGTTTCCTTCAATGCAAAATGCTTTAGAAACATGGCTCATTTGAGCTCCTTGTAGCAATTTAAGTAACACTTGGCATAGAGTTAATAATGCATAGGGATACCAAATATGTATTCATGAGAGAAAATACTCTTTCTGAGTTAAATCGATAATTTTCAACATGCAAAACTACTCTGTCAAACTGAGCTGGGGAAACTGGTCATTCTAGGTCAGCCTAGCTGCCCTTGGTGTAGCAAATGCAGAACAATGTCATAATAACACTACATTTCAGCAATCCCTGTACACCAGAAAGGAAGTCTCCTAGGTGCTAAAAGAGATTAATAGCAATGGAAGAACTGGTATACAATAAATTAAAAAAAAAAATTTAGTGATTCCATGTAGATTTGTAATATAGCCTTTAGTGCGGAAATAAAACAAAATAGGCAATAAAAATCTCAAATCTCAAATATATATATGCATATTGTATATGCATATATAAAAATAAATATGTATTTATATATTGTTTATTATACATTATAGTCTTTTTTTATTTAATATATAAATAATTAAAGAAAAAATGGACTGGGAGAGTATTTGTCTTCTCATAGCCAGAAGAACCCATTTCTCTTTAACAATGGGTCAGATAGATTCACCTTGAGTATTTTTTTTTTTTTGAGTAGACCATAGTTTTGATACTATTTGTTGAGCATTGATAGCTAGAGTAAGCGTCTAGAAAAGCTATGGCCCCCATTTTAATTAAGACCAGGAGGCAATCATAGTGGTTCTTTAAAAATAAATTGCAGTCTTTCTATGAAGAAGCTAGGGTACAATAAGAAAGAGAATAGAAAACTGAAAGAAATAGAAACATGCATTGGAGGAAGGTGCCATTGATTGATACTCAAAATTAATTTGTTCTTTGTTGTTAACCTTTTCAGGAGAAGAATCACCATCAAGCACAACATGAAGTTTCCCAAATGAATGTCCTCAAGGCAACAGGGTAAAAATTCACTCTGTGTCCCAGCAAACGCTAAACCTGAGCTTGAACAGGAGAGATCAATTTGAGTCCAAACAATAATATTTAAACAAATAATAAAGACTCCAGTACAGGTGATAGAATTAAAAGGCAGCCTCCTGAGAAGAGAGCAAATTTGGGGTTAAAAAATCAATTTGAGCAAAAAGAAACCTATTGAAAATAGGTTTCAAAATAATTCCCCTTTAGAGGAAAAAAAAAAACACTAGTACTTTTTTAAAAATCACATTCAGAATGGAGTATGGAATCTGTGTGGACAGAGGATAAGAGGATTGTCATTGTAATTGATCTGATTATCTTTGCTTTATGCAGTTGATTGTTAAGCTCTTAGGAGCAGATGATTGCTCTTTTTTTCCCAAAGAAAATGGACACAGTAACTTCTCCAAGTAGTAGAGTCAGAAAAAACAGTGACTTTGTGAGTCCTTATCAAACACGACTTTTTATTAAATGTGTATTTTTTACAAAGCAAATAGCAACAAAATTTTCATGAAAGTTACTGATTTTATACCCATGTTTAAACAGAATATGATTTCAAAACTTTGATCCTCAGCCCTTACGATTTGGGGTTGCCATATCTTTGATTAATGCATGGATCTTAGGTATGGTTGGATTTTTTTTCATTTAGCTGTAGTTTTTAGACTTCCAAAGAACTATAAAAACAGTATTAAGAAATCGTAATACCCTTTTTATAAGCATCTTTGATTTCGTTATACTTTGGCCTATCATCCACAGGTGATTCTTGAATGAGACAATTCCATATTTTCTTCATTCCTTCTAAATATATTAGCTGGAAATCTGCTTTAAGGAAGAGTCAGCCCTTACCCACCATTTGTTCAATTAAAAATTGTGTTAAGTGTGTATCAAATATTACGTAAAACATAAATATGCTGATATTATAAGGTATGTAATAGAGATTATAAATTAATAAAATAGTTTATTCTCCTAATAAAAAAATTGTGCTTCATTGATATGAACTCAAGGCTTTGTCCTATTGGTGGCTAACAAACTGCTGCTATCATTACCTATTATTTCTCAGATTTTTTTCTGGTACAATTTTAAAAATTAATTTATGAGAAGTGTCAAAAAAAACCCCATGAATTGGTGTGAGGGCCTTGTTTGGGCTAATTCTTTATCTGGGGTGTTCGCATCTACATGTTGTTACCTCACCTTCCTTTTCTAATTTATATTCATGAACTTAGAGTCCATTACTGGGTTTGAAATAAGGTGTGACTGAGCTCAAGTTTGATGATGTGCCCTCAGGCCAAACCCTCCAGCTCTGCTAAGCCTTTATCTTACTGTACATCTAGCCCTGCCTCAGGCATT
>PVHY01032588.1:0-11760 GCA_004024945.1 Uropsilus gracilis
CGGGTCTTGCCTGTGCCAGGGCAGCGCAGGAGCGACCCCGCTGGCCGGCCGGAAGGACCGAGCTGAGAGCCGGACATTTCTGTCCTTGTCCCCTCGCTCCCCTTCCCAGGTCAGAGGTGCCAGGCCCTTCAGTGACCGAGCCCCTTTGGGGGGACTGGTGAGCGCCCTGTGAGACTGCTGGGAAGGACCCTCCCTGTGCCACCGGGAGAGCAAAGCCACCTCTGTGACACCTGCCTGGGGGTGTGGAGGTTGGGTAGTGGGGGGGATGGGTAAATCTGCAGCCTTTGAAATCCACCCATGGTAGGAGCAGGCGAAGATGCAGAGAGGAAGAGCTTCAGAAACCCCAGTGTCACCGCCTTTGGCCGGTCTCTATATAAAATCTTTTTTTTTTTTTGAGACTAGGTCTCGCTATTTTTGCCCGTGGAACCACAGGTTTTCGTTGCCCGGGGTACCACGGACTCAAGCCATCCCGGCCTCAGCTTCCCAGGTAACTGGGATGACAGGCGCGCGCCACCACGCCCAGCTATTTTTTTGGAACTAGGTCTCGCTACGGGCCTCAGGCGGGACTCGAACCGCGATCCCTAGCCCTGGCCCCTTCCTAGGCTGAAGCTTACAGGCACAAGCCACCGTGCCCGGCGCGGTAACCTGTCTTCTATTCTAGAAGGTGGTGACAGCACAGAACAGGGAGCCACTGAACACCAAGGGGCAACCTGAAACCTGCCAGGACGGGAGTATTTACACCACAGGCACCGGCAGGTGTTCCCAGTCGGCTTGATGGCCGTTTTCTTCGGCACCTCGAGTCTCTAATCTTAAGTGAGGGAGAGAACATGACCAGCGTAGTCTGTTAAACATCAAGGTGTAGCAGGGGTGACTGCTACGATGACCTTTTTCTGTGGTGTGTCCTGACTGCGGCCATGACAATGGGTGAATGGAATGGCATGAGAAGTCGAGGAAATTCATCCAGATTCCAAACCACCGCCTGATGGAGCATGTTATCCACGGAGGCGTCACGGCCTTGTTGACACAGCAGAGCCACTCAACCGACAGTCGAGTCAGAACGACCCCGGTCAGTGGCAAGCAGAGTTTGGCCATGACACACGAGGCTGGCATGTCTCCCAAATCCCTTAGCTGGATGGGTTTTACAGTAAGTCGTCTCGGTTGTGCTGCTCACCCTTGATGTCAGTAAACCGGGGTGGACAGCATGTCTGCAGGCGTGTCCTCCTACTGTGGCTGGCAAACATTTTTGTTTTTGCTTTGTATTTGGAGACCAGGTCTCACTATGTTGCCTGGGGTAGTCGCAATCCCGTGGACTCAAGCGATCCCCATCCTCAGCCTCCCAGGTAGCTGGGAGGTGCCCACCACCATGCCCAGCTGCTCTTTTGAGACCAGGTCTATGTTGCCCAGGGTAGTCTCGAACCCACGAACTGAAGTGACCCCTGGCCTCTTGCCTCCCAGCACTTGGATTACAGGCATGCGCCACCATGCCCAGTTGGCCGGCAAACATTTGGCTCCCTAGGTTTGTCCTGTGCTTTCTTGTTAAACAGTCTCCCTGGGGTGGCGGGGGGGGGATCCCTCTTGTCTCACGGGTGACCCCCAAGTTGTGTGTGCATGTCCAGTTACCACTTGGGGGTCTTCCTGGGCATTCAGACACCAGATCACACACCTTCCAAGCCAGTGCAGAACGGAAGCTTGGGCAGGGCTTGGGAGTCCCCTCAGCCACAGGACTGTGGAGGAACCATCTACCCACGGGCCTCCTGGCTGGGGCTGGCTGTGGGCGTGAGGCGGAGCTGGAAGCAGGTGAAGGCGTGACAGGACCAGGGAAAAGGGAGACGTCAACGTTCGGATGGAGTGGCTGACAAAGGGATGGAGAGGCTCTGCTGGGCATTGGGGGAATCGGGTGAGCTGGACACTGAGCCCCAGGTCCAAGGTGACTGATGCGTGCGCGCAGGGAAGCGCTGGATGCTCGGGCTGGAGATGTCTGGAGCCTCCCAGGAACAAAGTAATTAGAGTCCTGGATGAGTATGAGCTTGTCTGGGGTGAGGAGGGCGTGTGGAGAGGCTGGGTGTGCCCCGAGGTCAACCACAGAGAGCAGTGAGTCTGCGAGGGACAGGCGTGGCTGGCATGGGTCACCTGAGGTGACCGTCTCAGAGCCCCCGGGGGGCTGAGTAGTTGAAGGGAAGCAGACTGGCTGGTGGGCTATGCCCAGCCGTGCGCCTGTGCCAAGGTATGCACGTGCACACAACCTACAGGTGTGTGTGGGCAGATCTCAAGAGCCTTCTCAGGTCCTGGAAAACCTATGAAATGGGGGCCGTGGAGGGAGAGGAGCCAGGCCTGCATCCCAGGACAGCTGCTGATGGTGGATGAGTGGGGGGAAGGGGGGACCCGGGAGAGGACCTCAGGGCCGTGTCCTGGCAGGGGGTCCCACAGGCACGAGGTCAGGAGAGGATGAGGCCCTGAGGTGACCGTTGGGGGTGGGCCGGCTCTGGAGGTGGGGGTGTATGGAAGGAGAGGCCCCTCAAAGGGGTTCCCCAGTGAAAGGAGGGCTTTCGGCGGGTCTGTGCAGGGGCGCACAGGCGGGCTGAGTGCGTGGACGGCTGAACGAGGGCTGCTGGGCATGCGCACCGAGCAGCTGTCCGAGGGCACACTGGACAGAGGCGGAGTCTCGAGGAGCCAGGGTCAGAGTTGAAAGGTCACGACAGAGGCTGCCGGTCAGGCTTGGCGGGAGCGCCGTGGACAGCCAGGGACGAGGCCGTGCGTGAAGAGAGCAGCCGAGGACGCAAGAGGACACTGGCCGGAGAGGTTTGGCGAGGGAGGAAGGAGACGCTGAGGCAGGAGCCGGGCAGAAAACCACTCAAGGCCAGGTCTGGCCTCCGCCTGCTCCTACCTCGGCTCTGACTTAGCGTCCGACCCCAGGCCCCAGGGAGAAGGAAAAGGCGCCCTTGAAGCCAAGTCCTCGCCCTACGAACCCCAAAGCAAAACGGGACTCAAATGACATCAGCTTAGAAGGAAATGCAAGTCTGGGGAACAGCTCATCAACCTGGCCCAGTGGCCCCGGTTCCAAGGCCCGGGAGACTGTGGGCGCTGAAGCAAGGGCCCCGAGAACCCCCCGCACCCCCACACGCAGCTACTCGGAGGCGCTGAGGAGAACCAAGTCGCTTCCATTCCGTTCCACTTTATTCGAGTCCCCTCCTTGTGCTCCACCACCAGCGCTGCTGGACACGCGGCCCAGAGCCACCCGCGTCTTTGCAGTATTTTAATCCAGAGGGAAAATCTCACACGCAGTCGCCAGGCTTAGCAGGATCCGGAAAGAGCACCTTGACCCAAGACACGGGGCGCAGGGACCTGACGAGCGCAGGAAGCAGCAGCAGAGAACGGCCCCCCGGGAACATACACAGACCCCCCGAAGGCCAGAGTCCACAGGCGCGCGGCACTGCACGTACTACACTGAGGGAATTTGGTTTCTCCCGTCGGCAATGGGGGGGTGGTGGGCTCTGTAGCCTCACTTTGCACATGTCCCAGCTGTGCACTAGCCAGGAGGGGGGTGGGCTGGGGGCTCCTCCCTGGCCCCCCCACCCCCCACCCAGCAGATCCAGTGTTTGCAGAGAAGCGAGCCAGGGTAAGGCAGGTCACTGTGCGGCCCAGAGCCCACCACAGCGCCCAGAATCCAACTGCGGGGGGGTGGGTGGGGGTGGGGGCAGACGCCTGAGGTGGCCACAACTGCCCTCAGTTGCCTGGGGGTGCAGAGACGTGCTGGGGAGCCCAAGAATGGCGGGGCGACACTCCTGGGTCTCCACAGCCAGTCTGACTCTGGGGTCTACCCACGGCCCTCAAGACCGTTGTGGCCTGGCCATTCCCAGGATCCCCAGGGCTTCTGGGAAACGGGTGGCGTCTGCTGAGCCTCGGGGTCCAGCAGGGCATGCACACCCCCAGACAGCGTCTGCTCCGGGGTCGGCCGAGACCCCTCGCTGAAGAGAAGAGCTCAGGCGGCGGCTGACGGTAAGGAAGACACGCTATGCACCTGAGAGTGACCCTCTAGGGCTTGGCACAGTGTTTCATGAACAAAACCAGCAGGAGACATGCGCGGGACCCTCCTCTCCGCATCTTAAAGCCTCTCCTGCACCCCAGGCTGCTGGGAGCAGCAGCCGCCAAGGCCAAGGTCAAGGCCAAGGTCAAAGCCAAGGCCAAGGTCAAAGCCAAGGTCAAGGCCAGAGCAGGCCAGCCACGCCAGGCAGGCGCTGGCTCACACGCAGCCGTATTCATACCACACGGTCTGTGGGTCGCCACCCGGCTCCGGGGAGGCTGGCGTGCTCCTCGAACTGCTCCCCCGGCTGAAGTCCTCAGGAGCCCGGCTGGCGTGGGGGGCCAGGTCAGGGGACCTGCCAGGGCTCTTGGCAGCGAGCCCCTCTGCGTAGCCCTGCCCCGGGGCCCCGTCCCCCTCCGAGAGGCTGAGCCCCACCCGGACGGGGGTGACAGCGGCCACCTCGCCCGAGCGCGCGGGGGTTTGGGGTTTAGTCCTGGCAGTCGGGGCCACGCCAGGCGAGAAGGGCTGGAGCTGGGAGCTGCCGCCCCCACCCCCTCCTGCGGCAATGGCCGGGGCCGTGGCAGACTGCTGCAGGGGGGCCAGCCTCTCCTCCTTGGGGGGAGCCAGCGAGAAGCGCCTCGTGTCCAGCGGCCGGCTGCGGGGGCCTGGGCCCTGACAGGAGCCCCCAGCCTTTCCCACGAGTGGGGTCCGCTCCCGGGCCAGGCCGTGGGAGCCAGGTGGCCCCGGGCTCTGCAGAGAGTGGCTGCCAGGTTCTCGGCCGCCCAGGACCTCGGGCCCCCCGGGCTTCAGAGGGGCCTCCTGCTGGCAGGCCTCCGGCCCGCTGGCCCGGAGCAGGTCGGCGGAGGCCAGGCTGAAGGCCCGGCTCAGGGACGCGCTGCGGCTGGGCGCCGGCCGGGGTCGGCCCAGGGACAGGCTCTGGGGAGGCTGGGTCTGCCTGGCGGGGGCGCTGGGTGGGCCCTCAGCCTCGGCGTGTCTCAAGCTCGGCTTCACGTACTGCCCGGGTTTCAGCAGCTTCCCCTCGGAGGTGCTGACCGCCATCTTGATGGTGGGGGCCACCAGGCTGGTGGGCATCTTGGCCCCATCTTTCCTGGAAGGGGGTCCCGGCTGGGCCCCCACGGCAGGGGCCTCCATAGCCTTCCTGAAGTAGTCGCTTAGCAGGTCATCCCGGCGACTGGGAGTGTCCTACAGAGAGGAGAGGCGAGGACAGCGGAGACCGGGAGTGAGGCCGGGTGGTCCTGCAAGGGACCCTCCCACCCAGCCTGTCCCAATGAGGCTCACACGACTCGCTCCTTGCTCTCCTGCACACCAGGGCCCAGTGTCCCCTGCACCACACTCTCCACTGCCTCAGGCCGGGGTTGGGGGGCTGGGGCCACACACGCAGAGAGAGAAGCCAGACACCACTCAGGCAGCCCCCCCCAACCTCTCCACACCCAAGAACACCAGAGATGGGGAAGAGCTTCCCGCCAGCGGCCCACAGTGCAAATCTGGCTCGTTTCCCCACCAAGCAGAGCCGGAAGCAGTAAGAGAACCGGAAGGCCTAGGCCTTCCCCTCCGTCCACCACGCCCTGACATCACAAGGGCTTGTCACAGGCCGCAGAGAGGAAGAGAAACAGGGCTGACCACGCCCAGCCCCTTTCCCGAGAAAGGGAAGAGGTGGCAGGAGGAGAGCAGGAAGGCAGCCTGCCCTGGAGAAGGCTGCGGCCACAGGGACTGGGGCCTAGGCAGCCCCCGCAAGACCACACGCAGGGACGGGCTGCGGACGCGACGAGCTCCACGGAGAGTGGACACCGCACACGGCCTGACACACAGCAGGGCTCAACCAAGAATGGCCGAGCAAGGCTCCAAGCCCCTGCCAGCGGGGCCTGGTCACGCAGCCACGGCGTCTCCCGCGGGGCCGGAGAGAGTGCAACTGCGCTGAGGGGCTGGGACTCCATGCAGACAACGTGAGCCACTCACGGGCCCTGGTCGGTCACCGAACACCTCCAGTCCCGGAGCTCGGCTGCGCGAGCACAGCCATGTGCAGCCAGAAAAGCACTAGAGATGAGGCTCCCACAGGCCCCGTCTCCCCACAGCCTGGGAGCAAGGCCTTGATCTCACGTTTTTTGTTTTTTTTTTTGAGATGAGGTCTCGCTATTTTTGCCCGGGGTACCACAGACTCAAGCGACCCCCAGCCTCAGCTTCCCAGGTAGCTGGGATTACAGGTGCGCGGCACCACACCCAGCTATTTTTTTGGGACTAGGTCTCCCTACGTTGTCCTGGGCAGGACTCAAACCGTGATCCCTGGTCCCAGCCGCGGTTGCCTAGGCTGCCGCTTACAGGCATGCACCACCATGCCCGGCCTGATTTTTTTTTTCTTTTTTTTGGAGACTACGTCTCGTTATGTTGCCTGGGGAACCACAGGCTCACGTTGCCCGGGGTACCAGACACAAGCCATCCCCAGCCTCAGCTTCCCAGGTAGCTGGGATGACAGGCGGGCACCTCCATGCCCGGTCGTTGCTCTCACATTTTTGAGGCTGGTCCCTTGCAGCACGTGGGACCGACAGGAAATTCAAACATCAGGGTTCGCAATGGACGTGGCCCGGGCAAGTGTCCAGCTACGGACATTAGGCCCCGCTGCCCTGACAGGCAGCAGAGGGGCTGCTGGGGGCCATGGCGTTTCTGGAAGGCTGGAAATGGTGATCTCAGGCCCTCTGCAGAGAGAACCTGCCGGCTTTGCTGGTGACAGCTCCCTGTGTGGGCACGCAGGACTCCGCCACGAACCCTGGTGCGAGCTGAACCTGCGGGCGGAGCTGGCCACACAGCACCTTCCCCCTCTGGCCTGAAAGACCTGCCCCTCACTGCAGATGGAGGGAGGGAACCGTCCGGGATGCGGCCAGGGCTCCCCCGACAGGCCCGACCCACCCGGCGCTCGGCTCACTCACCGGGACGGGGGAGACCCTGTTGCTCTCCTCCAGGAACTCCTCCAGGGTGACCATCTCGCTGCTCGGGGAGGTGGAGCAGGGCCGCCCCCCCGCCGGGGGCTGGGCCCCACTCCTCTTCAGGCTGCCCTCGGGGGGCAGAGGCCCGTTCCGGGGCGGGGGGTACTCGTGGCGGCCGAGGGTGGCGCGTGTGGGGGTGCTGGTGTCCCTGCTGGGGATCAGGTCTTCGCTGCTGAAGCTCTCGGATCTGCCGTGGAGCTGGTCGGCGGAACCTGGGGGCCAGGGCGGGTGGCACAGAGAGCGGCACCTGTCAGTCTCCTGGCCTCTGTGGCCTCTGTCCCCTCGCCGGCGAGGACCCTGCCCGGGCAGCCAGGGCCGGCTGCTCCAGGCTGGGGGTACGGATGTTAGGGACAGCTTGGAACCTCTTAGAATTTCTCTGGCATTCACGAGCCAAACAGCTGGAGGTCAAAGTGCAAAGCCCGACTGAAGTCTGGATGACGACAGCTACAAGGCCCCGGGTGCCATGCTCCCCTCCCCCCCACACTGCAGGTCCAGGCGCCCACCACGTCCACAGGGCGGCTGCTGCAGGGGCTAAGAGCATCTCTGAGAAAACCCGAGTTTCGGGTCCTGGAGCAAGCAGGCAGCAGCCTCAAGCACAGGACACCAGCACATAGACACTCAAAAAGACAGAGGCTGGGCATGGTGGTGTGTGCCTGTAAGCGGCAGGCTAGGGAGCCGTGGCCAGGACCAGGAATTGTGGTGTGAGTCCCTCTCAGGGCACATCTTGAGACCTAGTTCCAAAAAACTATAGCTGGGTGTGGTAGCACATGCCTGTAATCCCAGCTACCTGGGAGGCTGAGGCTGGGGATCGCTTGAGTCTGTGGTACCCCGGGCAACGTGAGCCTGCGGTTCCACGGGCAAAAATAGCGAGACCTAGTCTCACAAAAAAAAAAAAAGTGCCAGGCATGGTGGTGCGTGCCTGTAAGCATCAGCCTATGGAGAGTGGCTGGGACTGGGGATTGCAGTTCAAGAACCACCTGGGGCAACACAGCAAGACCTAGTCCCCCCAAAAAAACAGCTGGGCGTGGTGGCATGCGCCTGGAATCCCAGATACCTGGGAGGCTGAGGCTGGGGGTGGCTTGAGTCTATGGTACCCCGGGTAACGTGAGCCTGCGGTTCCACGGGCAAAAATAGCGAGACGTGGTCTCAAAAGAAAACCAAAGAAAAGACAAAACCCCCCCACTGTCCTGATGGGGGGGGCACGACTCCTGCACCCCTAACTGGAGTGCCCCGGACGCAGAGGCCCTGTGGCCTGCCTGGGGGTTAGCGCTGGTCAGGGGCAGCGGGGAGCGTGAACTGAAAACCCACTCAAACCCGGCGTGCACTGGTCCGCCCGCCACCGCCACCTGCAGCTGAGAATCCTGGCAGCCGCCCGGAAGCAGAGCTGAGCCCAGCGCTGAAGACACAGGCACGGGCCAGGCCACAGGGGCCGCGCCTTACCTTTCGGGTGGAGCGGGGAGCTATGGCTGGACGCGTTCCTGCTGCTCTCCAGGCTGCCCGGCCGGGGCGCTGCAGGGAAGCGGCAACGTTGGCCCTGGGCCGATGGCCAGGGGTGGCCCAGCCGAGCCCCTGCTTCCCAAGCCCAGGCAACAAAGCGTGGGCGTGGGGCTTTCCACCTGCCCCAAGGATGCCCGCCCCCAGCAGCTGCGCGCCAGGTGGGCACACAGTAGGCTCGGGCACACGGCAGCAGGCATTCTGTTCTACGCGTCCAGGCTGGCCAAGGCATCGCACGCCAGTGGTGAAAGCAGAGGAAGGGGGTGCGGCTCACCTCCCGGAATGAAGGGCTCGGGAGGGGAGGGGCTCCAGCCCGGGGCAGGGGCTCATTGTGCAGAAGGGCAGGGACGAGTCTGCAGTCCCCCCACCCCCAGGGATGTCTACCTTTTTGGTGACAGGAGCCGGAGGGCCAGGTGCCGGCTGGCACGTGGCCACACTGGCTCTCTGTCCACCTGCAGGCCCAGCCCTCCCAGCCCCAGCCCTGGCAGCACCGTCTCTCTGCCTGAGCAGGGCGTGTCTGTTCAGCTGGACCAGGAAACCGTAGCAGTCCAGAGACCCCCTGCCCCTTTTTTTGAGACTAGGTCTCACTATGTTGCCCGGGGTACAGGGACTCAAGCAATCCCCAGCCTCAGCCTCAGGGAGCTGCGATCACAGGTGCGGGCCATCACGCCCAGCTACTTTTTGAGGCTAGGTCTCACTATTTGCCCTGGGAAGGTCTTGAACCCGTGGACTCAAGTGATTCCCAGTCCCAGCCATGCACACTTCATAGGCTGCGCTTAAAGGCACGCACCACCGTGCCCGGTTCTGGAGCCATTTTTGATCTGGGGTAAGGCTGTCCTAATCCCATTCTCTGCGGTGGCTGGTAAGCGCCTCCACCAATATCTAAGACGGAACAAAACGTTGCTCTTCCGGAAGCCTGAGACCCCAGTGAGGACAGAGGTACCTTCCCGAATCAGCACTCCCCTGTGGGTCGCCGGAACTTCTGGAAACCCGGTGGGCACGGAGGAGCAAGGCAGAGCCTCTGGCAGAGGGTGCTGGTGGGTGCTGAGCTCCCTGCTGGGGGAGGCGTGCAAGCAGAAGCCACAGGCAGGGGTCTCTGGGGAGGGCGGGAAAGGGGCTTCGGGTCCCCCACTTCACTGTGCCCTCACTCCACCCGCTTTGCTCCTGGACGGTGCACAGGGGAGCCCGCGGGAGGCGCCGCTGGGGACGCGACCCGCTCGCAGCACAGGCCAGGCCGGCCACTCACCGTACTGCCTGTGGCCGCCAAGCTCCGGCTCCAGGGGCTGCTCACACAGGCTGTCGTCGGAGTTGTAGCCTGCGGGGCAAGCACAGCCGGTGAGCCAGGGACCTCCCAGCCCCGGGGAGACCCGGCTCCTTCGCGAGTGCCACCCCGGACCCTTGCCCAGCACCTGAAAGGGGGTGTCCAGAGCCCGGGGCGAGGGAGGGGCGTGTGGCTGTGGCACCTCGACCCCCACCCATTCCTCCTGCAGAGTCAGCCCACACGCGCGCGCCTGGCTGCTCTGAACTCGAAGCTACACTCTCGCCTGTGACGGCCGCAGGGAGAGGCTGATCCCCTGGGGACCGAAGCCTGGGGCCGCAGCTCCCGCGGGGCAGCAGACCTGGGCCACCAGCCAGCTGCCCTTCCGAGGATAGGCCACCAGCCCCGCCCCACACCTGCGAGACTCTGACAGATCTGCGGTCCCCGAGATGAGCAGGACCCTGTCTTGAAGGCCACGCCCACCACCAGCACCAGGCTGTCAGGGAGGCGGGGGGCACTGCCCCCCCTGCAGGCTCCACGGCGAGGGCGTGGCCGGAGCAGCCTCTGGGCCCCGTTTTTTGGCTCAGAGATGGGGTCCAGGGCGAGACAGCCTGTGCGTGTCTGGAAGCCAGATCGTGAGCACCGCCGGGAGCAACTGGGGAAACGGGGTTCCCAGCGCCTCCCTGAGCCGAGCGAGGCGTGCACCCCAGAGCCCGGGAGACACCGACGCACGCCCTGGCCACTGGCCTCAAGAGCACGCCCGCCCTGGCCAGCGTCCAGGCAGCCCTGGCGTCCAGCAGCAAGTGGCGGTCCTGCCAGTGTCTGCGTCCACTCTACACATCCTCTCTGCGGGCACCGTTCCTGCCAGCTGTCGGCCAGCCAGGGGGGCCTGGAGGGCAGTGACCGAGGGTGGCCTGCCCGGGCTCTGTGTGGCTCACGTCTCCGTCTGGAGTGAAAGATGACCACCGTCCTCGCCCTCTCCGATGTCTAACGCGGCAGAGGCCGCGACGCCCATCATCCGTCCAGCTGCTCTGGGAACGCACTCGCTCCCCTGGGTGACAAGCAGAACGCCTCTGGCGTCCGGTCTAGCTTTTCCCACCGGGGCCGTCAACTCTGGCGCCTCTCTGCAGGCCACAGCATCACGGGCGCCTCTTGCGGGCACAACAGCTTCACGTGTTGCCAAGACACACCCCGCGCGCAGCCTGCAGACACCGCACGTCTACAGCCGCAGCTCGGCGCAGCTGCGGGCCAGCCGGGCCACCCACGGCGGTGCCGACCTTGGGCCACCCTTAAGGAAGGCGTGCGGTCTTCTCATGATGCAGCTGGGCCCGGAAGGGACCGCGGGGCTGGGGAAGCGCCACACGCACGGCACGCCTAGAACATCCGTGCGCCACTGCACAGTGGCGTGTGCACCAGCGGCCGAGCCCAAGCGCCGCGCGCTAAGGGGGCGTGTTTCAAGGACCGTCTCTGCCGAACGTCTGGGATCTGGGGCTTCCCCAGGAGAGGTTTGGGGTCAGGCTTTGGCCCCGGGTCACGCCGTCAGCAGACGCCAAAGCCAGCCCACAGCGCCCCGCCTCACCCAGGCTCAGCAGGAAGAATGCCCCCCGCCCTCCCCTCCCTCTGCGCCCCGGGGCCCAGGAGCTGGCCCTGCTTGGAGGCGGCTTCCCCACTCTTTCCTGCCGCCTCAATGCTAGTTTTGTCTCTGGTGGCCGGGGGCTCCCCAGGGATCCCCGAACTCCCACGGACGCCCCTCCCAGGATAGCAGAGGCCGTGACCTGGGGTTGCTGGAGCTCACCGGGCACCTGGAGGAACACTGCCACTCGCAGCTGCAGCCCAGGGGCCCTGGCCGGCAAATCCCCCCCAAGTGTCCTGGTCTGCAGCTCACCTGCCCCCCAGGTCAGACCCCCTCTCCCTGGTGCCCTCTAGAGAGACCTCTGACCTGCGCTCAGGTGGCTGAGGGTAGGGCGCTAGGCCCAGACTCTGGCTCT
>PVHY01032589.1:0-11761 GCA_004024945.1 Uropsilus gracilis
GAGAACTCAAGCAATCCCTGGCCTCTTGCCTCCCAGCACTTGGATTACAAGTGCATACCATTATACCCAGCTTGAAAGAATCAACTCTTAAGTGACACTTTAACTGTCAGATACGGTGGCGCATGCCTGTAAGTGATAGCTTATGGAGTTGCGGCTGGGGCCAGGGATCACGGTTCGAGTCCCACCCGGGGCAACATAGCGAGACCTAGTTCCAAAAAATAGGTGGGTGTGGCGACACGCGCCTGTAATCCCAGCTACCTGGGAAGCTGAGGCTGGGGATTGCTTGAGTCTGTGGTACCCCAGGCAACGTGAGCCTGCAGTTCCATGGGCAAAAGTAGCAAGACCTGGTCTCAAAAAAAAAAAAAAAAAAAAGCAATCAGCAGCATACCTTCACCTTCACCTTTAAATAAGTCTTATCTCCTAGAACTCCCTTTGGGCACCTTGACAAGTGGGTCAATCCACTGAGGAGAGGCGATGCCAGGCCACAGGTCACGCCCACAGCCCACACACCTGTACCAGCAAGGAAGGCAGTTCTGTGGGGAGCCTGAGACACTCGTTGGTGAGGGTAAACTGAGCCTCTGAGGAGAAAAAGACCAGGGGGGTTGTCAGCATTGCTACTGCTGAGGCTGAGAGCCGGAGGGCGACTTTTATCATTTGGGTGAAAAAAAAAAATCCTACCCCTTCTGCCTGATAAAGTAGCTTTGCTATTTAACAGTGAAGCTAAATATCCGTTGGGTTTAGCCCAAATAGAGCCTGTTTAGTGTTGGATTAGAGGAACATGCTGATAAGGGAAAAGCTCTGGTTACAGCCTTTGTGAGGTAGACAGAAAATACCCACCCCATAGCCACCGCCTGGACGCCTGGGGGATGCGAGGCTGGGGTCTTCAGGGACCCTCCCTCACAGGCTGGTCATCTGCTTGCCACTCCCCAAGCCCACTGTGGGTCTGTGTAGCTCTCTCCCTGACTCAAGCCACTCTTCTACCTGGGAGAGTCCTCTCCTCTCCTTTGCTGTTTAAAATCCTGCCCAATTATCCCGTTGGGTGAAGTCTTCGCCAGGCCCTGGGCTATCGGTGTGTAGCCCTCTCTTGGAACCTGCTGGGAGCCTGGATTCCTTACAGGAGATACACCGGAAATGACCTTTTTGCAGACCTGGCCTCTCTCCATTGAGATTCCCCCTCCAGGAGTCATGAAATCCCCGGCTCTCAGGGGGTGGTATCCGCTGCAGCCCTGGGTTAACGTGGCTCAATGGCCAGGCGTGCTGATATGCTGCCCCTGTGGAGGGAGGCATGGGGCTCGGATCAGGGCGAGTCTGGGGCGTGACTTTGGCCACCGGTGCATCTCCCTCAACATTCAGGAAAACACTTCCTGAGCTCTCTGCTGACCAGGTGCAGTACAGGGTGTTACCGAGGGACAAAAATGAAAGAAAGTAACTTCTGGCCCCTGGAGTCACATCATTGGTGCCACCGAACTTCCAGTGTCAGCTGACTATGTGAATAGGTAGACATGGTGATTTTATATATTTTTTTAATTTTTTAATTTTTGTTTTTTAGAGACTAGGTCTTGCTATGTTGCGTGGGGTAGTCCTGAACCCGCAGACTCAAGTGATTCCTAGCCTCAGCCTCCCAGGTAGCTGGGATTACAGGTGCATGCCACAACAACTGGTTATTTTTTAAGACTAGGTCTCGCTATGTTGTGCGGGGTAGTCTTGAACATGCAGATTCAAGTGATTCCTAGCCTCAGCTTCCCAAAGCTGGGATTATAGGCACGCACCACCGCGCCCAGCTACACGGGTGATTTTTAGGGTGACAATGTGGTCAGCAAGTCTTTTTTTTTTTTTTTTTTGAGACTAGGTCTCGCTATTTTTGCCCATGGAACCGTAGGCTCATGTTGCCTGGGGTACCACGGACTCAAGCAATCCCCAGCCTCAGCTTCTCAGGTAGTTGGGATTACAGGCACGCGCCACCACACCCAGCTATTTTTTTGGGACTAGGTCTCACTGTGTTACCCCAGGCGGATCTCAAACCACGATCCCCAGTCCTAGCCATGACTCCATAGGCAATCATTTACAGGCATGCACCACCGTGCCTGGCTGGTCAGTAAATCTTAAGGATTCACTCTGTGCAAAGCTTGCGTGACTTCATGGAAATGACTCCTGGCCACAAAAAGTTTCTAATCTAGTAGGAAATATAAGCTACATGAAGAACATGGGAAAGACCCTACCTAAGAATACCTCATTTTCTGGCATTGTGGAAGACTGACACATTTCCCATGAGGAATGTTCTAGAGAAATGAAGTTCACCCTGTTCGGTGTCCACTTTAACTGATCATGATCTTTCTGAAAACATCAATCATTTTTCTGGTGTGAAGTCACTGAATATTAATGAATTTTTCCTTTGGCACTGGCAAAATTGGCAGAGATGAAAAACCCTCATTCAGAAAAGCCAAGTGGAGCTGAATGGCTCCTAGTTGAGGAACCCGAGTGCTAGTTGCACAGCTGAACCAAGCAAATCTTGAGTAATATTGGCGTTGGGCTGGAGAGAGACCGAAATGAAACCTAAAGGCATGTTATTGGATTTGCAGATGGCACAGAGCCGGATGGGTAGTGATGGAATCGGTGCTGACAGGATGAGACAATGGCGTGGAGTGACAAATGAAGTGTAACAAGGATGAATGTTAGCGGGTTATGTGAAAAGGACCCTTGGCTGTTCGCTGAGGACTTAGTATGAGTCATCCCTCGGTCCAGGCAGGCGGCCACTGTTGTGTTTTCCAACGGCCAGGCACTGTGGGAGGTCCTTCCCATGCTCACTATCATTTGCTCCTCTGTAAAGTGTTGATTGTTCTCATCTTCACTTTACAGAAGATGGACTTAAAGCTCAGAGAGGTTAAGCAATGTACTTGAGGTCACACAGCTAGTAAATAATGGAGCCAGGATTTGAACCCAGACTTGTCTGATTCCAGAACTGTGCTCTCCACCACTGGCCAATAGGTACGGAAATCTTATAGTGAATTAATGAATATAGGTGTCCAGCTCAAAACAAATTCTGGAAGAGAACTCAATCAGAGATGGGAAGCTGAGATGTCAAAAATCTAGAACTTGGGTCACAGGAGAAATCAAGGGGGGGTTAATTTCTGGCTTCTGCAGCTCAGTTATGAAGCTCTAAAGGCCAAATCAAGTGCCTGTAATCCAAGCGCTGGGAGGCAAGAGGCCTGGGATCTCTTGAGTTCGCGGGTTCAAGACTACCCTGGGCAACATAGCAAGGCAAAATAGCAGCCAGGTGCGGCGGTGGGTGCCTGTAATCCCAGCTACCTGGGAGGCTGAGGCTGGGGTTCACTTGAGTCCATGGGATCAGGACTACCCCAGGCAACATAGTGAGACCTAGTCTCCAAAAAAGGGGGGGGCGAATCAGAACCAGAGTCAAAGCTGAGAGAGATGCCCTCCACCCCCACACACTGGAAGAAGACAGCAACACCCCCCATCCCCACCCCTACCTCCTGCAATCCTTGCACTACTGTCCCTGTAAGCGAGAGCCTGATGACAGGTCAGGGACACCAAGGCGGACATCTTACTTTGGGGACGGGGTTGGGCTCTAGGATTCTAGGCTCCCCTTGAGCACCCAGCAGCTGCTCCTGGCAAGCAGCGCTTCGCCCTGAATTTCAGGTTGGTTTCCAGCTGTGCTTTCTGGTCTGACCCCCATGGCAACGCTCACTGCTCTCACTCTACCTGCCGCCACATCCTCTGCATCCTTCTAACGTTTTCCCATGGCCTGGGCCAGCCCCAGGTCAAGCAGAGATGTGCTGTTTATGGGAGATGGCACAGAGCTGGGCCCCCAGCTTGCGGAAGGCGCAAATGGCACCCTTAGAGGCAGCCTAGGACTTGGGATCCTTTCTGGGAGGCCCAGAGCCCAAGCCCCTCTGGCTGTGACTACTTGGCTGTCTCTCCCCCTTGCCAGCACACACACCCTCTGGCACTTCCCAGGCCCTGCCCCCCCAGCCTGTGTCTTCCAGAGCCAGCACCTGTGGGTGGGGGGTACAGAAAGGCAGTTAGTTGCAGCTGGGAAAACAGCAGTTAAGTGACATTCTCTGCTTCCCTGTCTGCTCCTGACCTTTTGATCTTCTGGACCCCTGACTATAGCCTACACCCCAACATTCTGTTTGCTTAAGTCTGGGGGCACCTCACATACCACTGTCCTCTGCCTTCCCAGCCTCCACTCACCAAGCAGGCAGCCTCCCGCATCCAGGACTGTGGGGACATTGGCTGAGCTCCTTCAGTCCGTCCGGCCCAGCCACATGCCTCCACCGGACCACCCAGCTCCACAGCCACCCACGCAGGCCAAGCTGAGTCCACCCCCTGCAGTGTGACCTGGACCCCATAAGACCTTGCAGCTTTTTTTTTTTTTTTTTTTTTTTTTTGAGACTAAGTCTTGTTTTTTGCCCAGGGAACCGCAGGCTCGCATTGCCTGGGGTACCACAGACTCAAGCAATCCCCAGCCTCAGCTTCCCAGGTAGCTGGGATTATAGGCACGCGCCACCACGCCCAGCTAATTTTTGAGACTAGGTCTCACTATGTTGCCCTGGGCGGGTCTCAGGTCTCAAACCCGCGGACTCAAGAAATTCCTAGTCTCAGCCTTGCTCTGTAGCTGCACTTAAAGGAATGTGCCACCGTGCCCAGCTCCCTTGCAGCTTTTGAGGCCAAACTAATGTTTCTGCAGGAAGAGCTAGTCCTTGCCTACTTGACCTGACCTAGCTGTGCCCCTCTGGCTGCTGGACCGGCCCCTGCCTTAATGTCCACCATGCTCAGTTCAAAGAAGCTGGGGACCCCTGAAGAGTCAGCACCCAGCCCGGTCTCCCTGTTTCATGTTCCTTTAAGATCATGTTCACCAGATCGGGCATGATGGCGCATGCCTGTAGTTGGCAGCCTAGGAAGCCACGGCCAGGGCCAGGGATCATGGTTCAAGTCCCACCTGGGGCCCGTAGCGAGACCTAGTCCCAAAAAAATAGCTGGGCATGATGGTACACGCCTGTAATCCCAGCTACCTGGGAAGCTGAGGCTGGGGGTTGCTTGAGTCTGTAGTACTCCGGGCAATGTGAGTCTGCAGTTCCATGGGCAAAAATAGTGAGACCTAGTCTCAAAAAAAAAGATCATGTTCACCAAGCATTTTCCAACAAAACCTTTTCTTTACACCAAATCTTAGGAGATTCAATGCATAAGACAGATAGAGAAGGGAGTCCTAGTCAAACCGCTGGGGGCAGTGGGGAGGATGCTGGTCTGGGGACCCTTCTAGGTCTGGACAATTGGAAATCATTAAAAGAGCAAGCAAGAGGCAAGATCAGCAAGAGGAAAGAGGCTCTTTCAATACTTGCACTAGGCCTGGGTCCATCTTCCCATCATTCCTGCAGGTTTTACTGATTTTGGAAAGGCAAAGTAAAACATGGGAGGGAGAGCGGAACAAAGAACTTTGCAACTGAAAGAAAAAGGTATTTGGTAGCGATCAGCAACATAAGCAAGGAAAGCAGTGTGAGCAGAGTCTAGTGCAGAGATACAGAGCTGTCTCTCTACTGGACTACCAGAGATTTGTTTTCTGATTCTAAGGAGACAGATTAGTAGGCAAAAATCATCATTCTGGGATCTTCAATCTCTCTGTCACTTTTTTTTTTTTTTTTTGAGACTTGGTCTTGCTATGTTGCCAGGGGTTAGTCCTGATCCCATGGACTCAAGCGATCCCCAGCCCCAGTCTCCCAGATAGCTGGGATTACAGGCGTGCACCACCATGCCCAGCTAATTTTTGAGACTAGGTCTTGCTATGTTGCACAGGGTAGTCTCGAACCCATGGACTCAAATGATTCCTAGCCTCAGCCTCCAAAGTAGCTGGGATTATAGTCATGCGCCACCATGCCCAGCGCACATCCCAGCATGGGGCCCAGAGCCCTGGCTACTTGGACCTACTCTCTGGTACTTCAGGATCACCCCCTTCCCACAGTAACCCCTGAAGTTCCCAAGGTCCTGAGTTGGGGGTTGACAACTTCTGTCCTTGAGAAAAAACAAGTCAGGTGATGACACGTGCCTGGGTGCACACTGACTTAGCCCAGGCAGGGGGAAAGGGCGTCAGTCTCCCTGGGTTGGGCTGTGACTGGTAGGAATGGTGACCTGTGAGGGTCACCATAGCTCAAGTGGGCACAGGGGTTCAGAATTTGCCCAAGATCATGCAACTCTGCTGTGCAAAAACAAAAACATGGAACACTGTGCTCTGAGTCCACACGCTCAATTGTTATGCTCATCTTCACCTTTCAAAACAACCCCTTGAGCCCTGATCCTTTCAAATACCACTACTCTCCAAGTTCAGGGATTTGACCTACCCCAGAAAAGCCATAAAGCAGGAAAGGCAATAAAACCACCAGTGCAAATGTCACAAATCCATGCACTTTACTCATGGGAGCAGGGCTCATTGAGAATCTAACCTCTCTACAAACACTCCTAGCAAGCTTCATTATCTTGTTTCCCAAGGCACAGGGTACTCGGCTCAGAAGTGAGATAGTGGGGAATGGGATGGTCTTGGCAAGCGTAGACATTTGAGAAAATGATTGAATTTACTTTCCAGAACCCTGAATAGCGGTTTCCGAATAAACCTTGCATTTATTTTAAAGGAGAAATCAATGGGTTAGACGACGCCTAAACTCCTAAATTACTGGAGGGTATTTTAACTGATGAAATGGAAGAGGCAGCCTGTTCCTGTTTTCTAACTTTGAAGGAGTTTCTAAAGTAGACGTTAAACTTTTCTATCTTTTCTCTCTCAGTTCCAGTGTTGGGAAGGATTCTTGTCTACATGGCAAGGATTCATTGAACACCTTCTTTTGCCTGTTATTCTCCTGGGGTCTGAGAGATAGGGAAAGCAACATGGTCCTTGCCATATATCTGTAGCCTAAGATTTAGTTGAAAGACAAGAGAACATGTTAACAATAAATAAATAACAGTCCAAGCATGAATCAGCAATTATGATATATGGAATTCACTGAGCCCACAAGGAACATTCTAGAGTCAACAGACCTGAACCCCAGGTGTTAGCAGCCTGGAAACAAGCAGACATGAGAACAATCCAATGAGGAAGCTCAGGAAGAGTTGGCCCCCAAACATACGAAACATCTTTGCAAGAGGATTTGGTCTCAATTTCCTCATCATTAAGAAGGGGGAAGAAGTTGGTAACTGGTATTGTGAATGAGTGAAAGAAAATCTGTATGGTTAGTAAATACATAGAGCAGTTAGAGGTAAAGGGCCAAAATGCATATGACTTACCCTCAAGAGGTTCAGAAATATATGTGTGTCACCACAGATACAAAGCAGGAGAACTGCGTGTGAGAATCCTTGAGCTCTTACCATCTGGGAACTCTTTGGAACTTTGGAGTTATCTTTTATTTTTTTTTTTAATGTGAAGGTTTAAGGCAAGTTATAAAGATGCCCTCAAGAGCTCTAGTCTAAGAAAATAGCACATGCTATCAGGTAACAATTTAAGCAGAAAATGACAACTTGTTTCATTTATTGCAGCCCAACAATAACAAAAAAAATCAGTTTCAATATTCAACAAAGGGAAAAGTCAATTCTACATCCATTATACTGCTGTTAATATGAATTTTTCAACTTAAGTCTCATAAGAGAATGACTCAGACACAATGTAAAATACAAAAAAACAAAAAAAAAAACAGAATTGAAAACTGCACACACCATCCATTTAATTCTTGTTTTCTGTCTACATAGACTTTTTTTAAAAATTGAAGGGACTATACCAAAACGTTGAGAGTGGTAGAATTAAGGGTAATTTTATATTACCCTATATTCTGAAGTTCTTAATGATGATCCGCATTAACTTTCTAAAAAGCTAAAGATAAAGAAACATTTAGATTGGGGGGACAAAAACTCAGGAGTTCCTTCATTGTTTTTAAGGAGAAAGATAGAATTCATGTGTTCTTTGCAATCATACTCAAATCACAATGCAGTGTGTTTTCTTTTGTTTTTGTTTGTCTGCTTATTTTATTTTACACTGTTGTCTACCCCAGGGCTCCCCCACCACCTTAACACCCTTATCACCTTATCACCCCTTCATCTTAATGTTTTGTGCCCATTCCTCTTCCAGTTTTACCCTCCTTGTCCTTTCTAGCTCTATGGTTCAGTTCTGTTGGCAGATAGTTTCAAATGTTTCTTGTCGGTTTGTTTTCCTTATATCCCCCATATAAGTGAGACCATCCCATATTTCTCTTTTTCTTTCTGGCTTATTCTGCTAGCATGATTCCTTCTAGCTCCATCCATGTTGCCACAAATGACATACGTTTGTCTTTTTGATCGGTGTATAATATTCCATTGCATACATATACCACCACTTTCTGATCCATTCGTCTACTCGGGGGCATTTGGGTGTTTCTGTTTGTTTTTGAAGACCAGAATATCTACCCCATGAGTTTCCTGGCAGGACTGAATAAAATCTCTTTGTAAAGCCCTAACACAGCACCTGCTCCAGGCAGGCTATATATTATTTATGCAGAGACAGGCACAGCGGTTGGTTATTTTAATCCCCCTCATCTCCCAGATACTAGCCAGTCTCTGGGTCCCCAGGCCTCCTGGGCAGGAGGGGTGATGGGCGCTGGCCTTCTACAGGTGGCGGCTGAGTACTTCAAGAACACCACGCTGCTGCTGGTGGGCGTCATCTGCGTGGCGGCCGCCGTGGAGAAGTGGAACCTGCACAAGCGCATCGCCCTGCGCATGGTCATGATGGCCGGAGCCAAGCCAGGCATGTAAGTCACCAGGGCACCCCATTGCCCTGCACACCCTCCCCCAGCTCCCATGGGCGGTCTGGGCTGGGCCATGGGAAGATGCCCACCTGGAGCTGCTTTTCTACCAAGAGTATGGGGTGAGGCCAAGGCCTCTGTTCCCACTCTCTGCTGGGGCTGAGGGCCTGTGACCACAGGAGAGAGGCTAGAGTGTGACTTTGTTTTCCTGCTGGAAGCAGCTCACCTGAGCACCCCAGAAGGCAAGGCCATGGGCTACAAAATTTGAGGGGCTCATTAGCTCAAAGAGGGGAACTGACCTAAGTTGCTTCCCAGCCTTTTGGGGGTGTATCAGTGAAGGGGGTCCAGGAAGTGGATGTCTGGCCAATGTCCTTTAAGGAGACTTCAGCTTTTCACCCACCCTGCAGAACTTGTTGTCAGTCTAGACCGCAGGCCCCATTACACTGGTTGCCTTTAATCTGCCTCCTCTTTCTCCACTGCCAAGGCCAGCATAGAGTACAGCCCTGGGGAAAGTGTAGGAAGGTCTTGCGAGCCTCACTCTTGCTCTGCTGGAAACCCAGCCTTTATCCTCCCTTTGGAAGGTTGACTTCCTCCTCCTCGCTCACAGTCACGCCTCCCAAAGGAGTCAGCACAAGTCACACGGCCTTCGTTTGCCAGATTAGTCATTTAGGTGAATCCATGTGATACTCCATAGGCTCCTCCCATCGCCCTCTTAATGCCGAGTTAATTCACTCCCTCCCTCAGCAATAATCCTGTACCCACCCCCAAAGCCCTTGGCAAGATGGCGTCTCCCCTCATTGTGTTGAGACTCCGTAGTCTTCGACCTCAGTGTACCACTGTCAGGAACTCTGCATCCCACTGCATTTCCACCCGTCTCCTGGCCTCACCTGCACACAGGGTCTGGCGGACGGGAGCGTGTCCAGGGCAGGGGAGCATCTGTCACCAGCAAACCAAGCCAACAGTCGTCGGTGCTGGGGCCGGCACAGGCTTTATCCACACTTTCGCTGTGCTGGCCCCGGATGGTGCAGAACTGTCAGTCCACCTAGCGGAAGAAACATGGGGTGTCCTGGGGGGGGGCGGTTCATCTCGCAGAGGTGAGAACCGTGTCTGCACAAACACACGGTGCCTTTTCAGAGTCCGCGAGAAGTGAGGTGCTCCCTCCATCAGTGTTGTGCTCCACACTTTGACTTTTTTTTTTTTTTTTTTGAGACTAGGCCTCGCTATGTTACCTGGGGTAGTCCCGATCCCACAAACTCAAGTGATCCCCAGCCTCAGCCTCCCAGGTAGCTGGGATTACAGGTGCACGCCACCACACCTGGCTATTTTTGGACACTAGGTCTCACTATGTTGCCCAGGGTAGTCTTGAACCCGAAGACTCAAGCCATTCCTAGCCTCGGCTTCCCGAGGCTGGGATTAAAGACGTGCGCCACCACACCTAGCCCACACACTTTGTTTGACTTTTTTTTTTGAGACCAGGTCTCACTTTGTTGCCCAGGGCAACAGGCTCATGTTGCCCGGGGTACCACGGACTCAGGCGATCCCCAGTCTCAACCTCCCAGGTAGCTGGGATTACAGACATGCGCCACCACACCCAGCTATTTTTTGAGACTAGGTCTCACTATGTTGCCCCAGGAGGGTCTCAAACCCCCAGGCAGATCTCAAACCAGCGGATTCAAGTGATTCCCAGCCCTGGCCTCACTCTGTAGGCTGCGATTAAAGGCATGAGCCACTGTGCCTGGCCCACTTTGACTTTTTGATGCCCACTGAAAACATGTGCCACAAGGCCTGGGGCACCTCTAAGACTGGGGGCGGGTCCTGACAGTGGGATAGGGTAGAGCTGTGACGAGCTATGTGGTCACTAATATCACTCAGCCACAAAACAAGGGGGGTGTAATGATTTTCGTAGAATTGCTGGCTTTGGGGGCCAGAACTCCCTTATAAACAGCCCCCCCCACATACACACACCATCACCCCACAAATGCCCACAGCTGAGACAAGCGGTGAGCAGCACACCCATGGCCCAGCCTGGCCTACCAGAGCTGCTTAGGTGAGCAGGCTTTTCCTGGTTCAGCCACCACATGAGGGTGATTCATTCAGCAAATATTTACTCAGTTTACTCCAGGCCCTGGGGTCAGAATGAACGTGAATGGTGCCCCGTGTGACACAGAAGCCTGCTTTTCTGGAGAAGCTCCAGCCACCCAAGTCCAGGCCAGCACAGGGGGTCTGTGGGAGACCCCGGAGTGGCCACCTGCTAACACATGCAGCCTCCCTGCCTTGCAGGCTGCTGCTCTGCTTCATGTGCTGCACCACGCTGCTATCCATGTGGCTGTCCAACACGTCCACCACGGCCATGGTCATGCCCATCGTGGAGGCTGTGCTGCAGGAGCTGGTCAGCGCGGAGGAGGAACAGCTGGTGGCCGGTCACTCCAACGCCGAAGAGGCAGAGCCCATGAGTACAGTTGGCCCGTCCACCCCCACTTAGCTCCCTTGCACGGTGCCCACTCCCCCCCAACCCCCTTACATCCCTCCTGAATCTCACCCTGCTTCCCTGCGCCCCCTCCAGCCCACACCTGCTCTGGTAACCTAGAGTTTCCCAGTGATAAGACCCCGCCCAAGCTCTTCTATTCCACTTACAGCAGCCACCACTGCTCTTTCCCCCAAGCGTTCAAGGGGTGTGACAAACCAGCCCCCCCCCTCGCCTTCAAGGGCTGTGACAAACAGGCCCCCCTGGCCTTCAGGGAGGGGCAGTTGGCGTGCACCCAGGCCTCCCCCCATGGGAATCTTTGTGCCTCTTTCTCTTTGAACCCCAGCCCTAGGCCCAGACCCTACAGAGTCAGCCCCAGCCCCACATCTCACCTCCTGCTTCCCTTTGTGTTGTAGATCTTGAGGTCAACAACAGCCAGCCCTCTCTGGAGCTCATCTTCATCAATGAAGAGTGAGTATGACTGGCCCCCCCGCCCAGACAGAGCCCTGCAATGCTGGGATCTAGC
>PVHY01032590.1:0-11759 GCA_004024945.1 Uropsilus gracilis
CCACCAGTCTTTTGTGACTACTTGTGAGTTCACTCAGCCAACCAGAGCGATGCCGCAGGGCGAGAGATGCCGCAGGGCGAGCGATGAAACGGCCTGTGTTGGGGTTGGTACCAGCGGACCAGTGCGGGGGAGGGGGGGTTTACTTAGCCATCAACTGCATTATAAACCCACCAACTCCAGCCGGGCACGGTGGCTCGTGCCTGTAAGCTTCAGCCTATGAAGCGGCTGGGGCTAGGGATCGCGGTTCGAGTCCCGCCTGGAGCCCGTAGCGAGACCTAGCTCCAAAAAAATAGCTGGGCGTGGTGGTGCGCGCCTGTAATCCCAGCTACCTGGGAAGCTGAGGCTGGGGATGGCTTGAGTCTGTGGTATCCCGGGCAAGGAGAGCCTGTGGTTCCACGGGCAAAAGTAGTGAGACCTTGTCTCAAAAAAAAAAAAAAAAAAGAAAAGAAAGAAAAGAACAAAACAAAACAAAACAAACAAAAAAAAACGACAAACTTGATAAATTTGAGATAACATGGACAGACCTAGAAGAAATCCTATTAGCACAAACAAGTCAGAAAGAAAAGGACAGCCGGGCACGGTGGCTCGTGCCTGTAAGCTTCAGCCTATGTATCGGCCGGGGCTAGGGATCGTAGTTCGAGTCCCGCCTGGGGCCCGTAGTGAGACCTAGTTCCAAAAAATAGCTGGGCATGGTGGCGCGCACCTGTAATCCCAGCTACCTGGGAAGCTGAGGCTGGGGATTGCTTGAGTCTGTGGTACCCCGGGCAATGGGAGCCTGAAGTTCCATGGGCAAAAATAGCGAGATTTAGTCTTAATAGATAAATAAATAAATAAACAAATCAATCAATAGATAAGATAGATAAATAAACCCACCAACCCCTCCTTTTCCATCAACTGCATTATAAACCCACCAACTCTTTTTTTGAGACTAGGTCTCGCTATGTTGCCCCTGGAACCACAGGCTCACCTTGCCCGGGGTACCATGGACTCAGGCAATCCCCAGCCTCAGCCTCCCAGGTAGCTGGGATTACAGGAACGTGCCACGGCGCCCAGCTATTTTTTTGGGACTAGGTCTCGCTATGTTGCCCCGGGCGGGATTCGAACCGTGACCCCCCAGTCCCATCCGCGCACTATAGGCTGTCGCTTACAGGCACACACCACCGTGTCTAGATAACTCCTCCTTTTGGTTCCCTAGGGTGTCCCAGGGAGGGAGGCGGCCAAGCCAGCAGGGACCCCCAGTTCCCCTGCTCCCAGGCTACCCTGGCCCGTCCTGCCGAGGCTGCCTCTGCTGGGGGTGGGGGTGTGGGGTGCCCGCAAACCTGGGCTCGCCTCCAGGCTTTCCAGAGCTGCAGCGCCGCTCTGTGCTCTTCCATCCGCCGCTCATGCTCTTCCCTGCGCTCCTCCAGCAGCTCCCGTATCTCAGCCTGGATTTCCGCCTCACAGGCGTCGGCATCCACCTTCTGGTCAGCTCTTTCCCTTGAAAAGAATTCAGCGTCTTGGTTATTTCTCGGATGACGCCAGGGAGCGCCAAGGACAGCGAATACGGCCCAGAGCTCTGCAATGCAGCCCCTTGGAGGAGCTCGCGAGAGGAGGGCGCATCACCAGTCGCGTCCGTCCGCAGAGGGCCGGCAGCTGAGAGGGGCCGAGGGCCACTCAGCCAGAACACCACAGACTCAAGCCATCCCCAGCCTCAGCTTCCCAGGTAGCTGGGATTACAGCCTGAACAGGGGCAGTGTGCAGGGCGAGCGTTCAGCCCTCAAGTCCCTATGGAGGTCCGGCCCACCCCAGTGGTTCATCGTGGTTCCTTCACTCCTCCTTCTTGCCTCCGAGGAACCGCTTCCTCGTGCTGCTCCTGAACCCCTGACTTTGGGTGAGGAGGTACGTTTTCCCTTGGCTGCTCTGTCACCGGACCATCAGGAGGCCTGTCCACACCGCCTGCTCCAGCGGGTTCTATGGCGCACCCTCCCTTTTCTGTAGGTGTGCTGTGTGTCCAGCGTTGATAGATGCTCAGGGACACATGTGGCTCAGCAGCTTCACAGGTAAGGATCCCCAGGCAGGGACTCCCAGGAGATTAGCAGGGGGCTGGGGGACTCCCAAGGATAACTTCGGTGAAGTCACTGAACTTTGGCTCAAAAATTATGCTCTATCTCGGATCCACAGAGCAGCTCTCACCTTCCTGTTACCCAGAGAGCTGGGTCCGCTCTTTGGGGTCCGATACTTTTGCAGGAAGAGACTAACCTGTACCCCAAGGTGGGACAGGTCCATCGAGAGGGTGAAGGAAAGGGCCTCCCAGTGACTGTAACAATGGTTACACTGGTTACAATGGTTACAATGTGGCAGCAAATAAATAAAAAGGGCTTCCCAGTGAAGGTAGGAAACATGAGAACAGTTACAACCTGGTGGTTTTGTCTGAAAGGCAAATTTCCTATAACTTTTAGTTTATCCTAAGCCTAGGAAGGAAGCAGGATTAAAGCAGGCTGGTAAATATTTATGATTTCTT
The DNA here is from genome assembly GCA_004024945.1 of Uropsilus gracilis. Classification (NCBI taxonomy): domain Eukaryota; kingdom Metazoa; phylum Chordata; class Mammalia; order Eulipotyphla; family Talpidae; genus Uropsilus; species Uropsilus gracilis. The sequence goes on from PVHY01032590.1 coordinate 2,501, forward strand.
CTGGGTGGGAGGGGTTGCTTGGGAGATGGAATTTGGAAGCTGAAACACTAGGCTTTCGGAAGGACAGCCACGTTTCTGTGGGCCAGATTCTGTGGATCTGTTTTTGGTCAATGAATATCAGCTGAGCAGACACTACTTGCCCAGTGTCTTCTGTAGACCAGCAACGCACTGATCTTGAGGTCCCTGCCAGTATAGACTACCCTGTCTTGTACTGGTTCTGAAAGCCACCGAAGGCTTCTCAGTCTCACGCTAATTATAGCCCAAGCAAACCACAGCTGTAGCTATCTTTGGCAAAAACTTGGCTGTTTTCAAAGCTAACATATTTAATAATTTCTTATTTATTTCAGTTTTCATGTAGATCTATGGGCACAGCACTTATTTAGGAGAAACAATTGGGAAGGTACCAATATAAGCAGCAGAAATGCCTTTGGGTGAATATCTCACATGTGGTTTTGCTGTAATGAACCATACGCTTAGCCCTGCACCAGAGCCTAGGCAGTCAGACAGCACAAATGTCACCAGAAGATGATTTCTCCATATCGCATTCAAATCAATTCCAAACAGATCAAAGAAGAACATGGAAGGTGAAACTGTCAAGGTTAGGGAGACAATTTAGTAGGCCATCTGCTTGAGTCGGGAGGGTAGCTTTAGCAGCATACAAAAATCCTCTATCCTAAGAGAAAATACTAATAGGTTTTATATTTTTAAAATAAAGAATTTCTGTTCATCAGAGGTATCAAAATAGAGAGTAAAAAGACACAGCAACAGAGTGGGAGAAGATACTGCAACATTCGTTATCAAGAAAGGGCTATGCTCAGGGCAACGTCAAATCCCTAAAAACTATACAAAATTGAAAATAATCTTGCTCAACCATGAACAAAAGCCTCCAACAAAAAGATGAAAAAGAAAGAGAAAAGAAGAAAAAGCCTCCATGAAAGGGGAAATCAAGATGGCCAGTTCCTGGGTGGGAATGAAACTGAAACAAGCCCTTAGAGTGGTAGGATGCTTCTGCTTTGACGAGATGAGGTATTGGGGTGATGGGGGTGATACAGTGTATAGAACACCAGTCAAGGTAAAAATGAGCCAGAAAACCAGAAAAAAATGGAATCTACACACTAAGTTGGAGAAATATTTTCTAAGACTCTGTGAGTCCACTTCCAGATAAATTCCTGGCAGAAACACAAACTCTGTCTTGGAAGAACTGTCCACAAAAGTTGAAAATGGAATCAATTCAAATGTCCATCAATGGGAAAATGGATAGGCATGATGATGGTGGAGGGAAATTATAGACTTTTGGTAGAGACTAGAACATTGAATCATAATCTGTACACCTAAAACATGTCTAGTGCTCTAAACCAACATCAATTCAATTAAAATTTTTTTTAAAGTACAGATAAAGCCCACTTATCAGAACAAAGCAGTAAACAGACAAATTTGCTAAATTTGTTGCATTGATATTATAAAGCAAAGACTGACATAAAGTAAATGATTGTCGCAGACATAGTGACACATGTACCTCTGCTGAAGAATGCCTTCAATGTACTCTCACTAGTGTAAAAATAAAACCCAGATAGTGCTGAGTTCTATGTCGCAGGGGCGGGAGAGATGGAAAAACTGAAAACCCAGAAAAAGGCTACTTCTGGGATGAATGGGGAGGCAGGTGGGGGCAAGAACATGGGATATTCAGATACGAGCAATGTTCTATGTCTTAACCTGGGGAATGGTTACATGGCTATCCATCTGTAATGACTTTAAACACTGTTTCTACGTAAAAATGACAAATCTGAGGCATTTGTGATAACATGGATGGACCTAGAACGAATCACACTATCAGAAATGAGCCAAAAAAGAAAAAGAGAAATACGGGGTGATCTCACCTATAAGTGGGACATAGGGAAAACAAACAAAAGGAGAAGTGAAAAAAAATTTAAGCTAACTATCAACAGAACAGAAGTATACAGCAAGAAGAGGGGGAGGGAATGAAATTGGGGGATGGAAGGGCGCAAGAAAATAAGATGATGGTTCACAGGGGACAAGGTGATGGGAAAACCCTGGGGAATATAGTGATGTAAAACATACATATATGTGTAATTAAACAAAAAATAAAAATATTTGTATGACTATTTTATACATCTTTCTCTATGTCTGATAAAACCCAATAGAACAAATCTGAAAAAAACAAAACAAAACTTACTTTCTCAAAACAAGTTTCAAGGGCGTATTTGTGAATCTTTGGAACTCTCGAAGGGATTTCATCTCTTTCCATACTTTTATGATGGTTTTAAGCAAAGTTCGATCTTTTTCTTGTTCAGCATCACGCAGTTTCCTTGTTTGCCTACAAATATAAAATAATACACAAGAACATACTAGAAAGTTATTGGGGTGTTTTTGCTTACAAATAAAAAGGAAACTCAAAATGCTATAGTTACTGTGTAGTTAACTTGCCAGTTACCATGTTTGATAACTACTGGAAAATTTAAAAAAATCAAAAAAATAAAAAATATCCAATTTTGTCTTCAGATTTGAAGACAAGAAGACATCAAGCTGTTTTGAGAGGTATACTTGACTTTGTCTTCTAGGAGGAACTGACTTCAACTCAAGTGAATTAGCTTTCAAAATTTCTGTTAACACTGTTCCCCCTAAATAAGCAATCACTTTTCACTCTGAAAATCAAGGGCCAAGTAATTCATGGGCTAGTAATTCATGGGCTAATGATGTTAAAGAGGAGGATATGAGCTGAGCTGTCCTGGCTATACCAAATATGTTCAAGTTGATCTGTGTGAATGTGAACATACATCAGTATCTCAACCGCCAGGCCATATGTGATCTAATCAAGTTTTGTGGCTTTTCAGTGCTGACCAGATTAACAGTGTTCTGCACTTGATTTGAAGAGAAATCCTTTGAAAATGCTGTTAATCTTTCTCTCCATGATCTAAGGTCTTTGGGAATGATTTACTGCAATACCACAAGCCCTCTCTAGGAGCAGTCAAACAGAATCCTGAGGACTTGATTCTGCAATCAATCAGTCAATCAATCAATCAATCAATCAATCCTCTAGACAATCATTTATTCCTTGGAAAGCTCCCAGCATCATCCTAGGGGATGAGATGGGGGGAGTTCACAGCTTCTGCTCTCAGGGAATTGATCGTTTCTCTGGAGAGACAGACACACAATGGGAGCCCATATCAATGCCCATAGCAACGGGAGCTTTGCCTGAGACAGCTCCTAGGGAAACCAAGGGCCCATGTTTCACACGTGAGCTCCTCCGGAACCCCCGGAGGACTGCCAGAGTATGGAGGCTGCACTTGTGATGACTTAGCCATGGAGAGCTGGCCCAGAAATACAGAGCTCTAAGCTTCTAACCCTTCACCTGGTGGCTGTGGGAGAGGAAGATGGAGGAAGAGGATGGCTGGTTAGTGTTTGGGTGGCCAAGATATGGAACTCGCTGAAGACCTCGGCAGGCAAGAAAGTGGTGAAGCAGAAGAGGGCACGGCTAGGTTTGATGACCTGTCAGGGTGGCCAGAGCAGGGTTCGTCTCCATCAGCACAGCCTGCAAGCCGCTATGGCTCCATACGCCCACTCCTTTCTGGGAAGGCACATTTGGTGTTGACGGGATGGGTAAACCCCATGACGACATTTGGCTTAACGCCCATGTATTCAGTGTACTCAGAACAACTATGAATAAATGAAATCTCAACACACTGTTCGCATCTAACAAAAGAGAATGTGGCAGTTCTGTTACTGACTTTACTCACCAAATTTCGGATTTATACTCTTTGATGACTTTTTGGGTTGTGTCAAGAGACTTGTGAGCTTTTGCTGGGTTAAGGTCCATCTCAACCGCGTTTCTTAGAGCTTGGAGCTGAGAAAGAGATGACAGATGTTCGGAGTTAGCAACAAGTCCCCACGTGAATTTTCAGGGCCACACGATGCCTGTCTTCTGTGACAGATGTCCCGTCCAGCCCTCCCCAGACTGTCACCAACAGAAGTCTTGACAGATACAGACTCCCCTTATTCTTAAGAAAATGGAACCGTAAACACTAGGGTGTGTCCACTGTGCTCTGTGAGCCAAAACCCAGCTAGCCGTGCTGGTGGTTCTGTCACGTGTACGTCAGAAATAAATTCTCCTTCAAGGTCAAAGGAGGTCTTTCTGAGTCAGAACAGACACTGCTCTGTGACGGGAAGAGATCATAAATTATAGACACGTAAAAGGAGGTCTTGGGTGGCATTAACTCTCATTTGGGGGTGAGCTTCCAAAGTTGGTACACGAGAGAAAAATTGCCCATGGGAGCCTAGTGGTATAGCAAGTCTCTTACCTGTGATGACAGTCCCCTAACCTCCTAAGAATGTCCCATCCCAGAGACACATGACCAAATAATAAAATCATTTGCCCCCACAGGTGTTTTCCTGTTATCACCCAACCTCCTGTCATATGTCACATATCATGGGATCCTGGTTTTTTTCCCTCCATACTACCTCATTGTGATTTTATACCTTTGCCAAGGTATAAAAAAGACCCCAACTCCTAATAAAGGTGGGTCTGGACATGTTCCCCAAGTCCCTGATCTGCGAGCTGGTTTTTCTCTAATTGTTATCAATCTTCTCCTTCTCATTCTTCTTTCCCCACATACAGCCCCTAGCAGCATGGTTTCACACTGGAAATACGTCCCATATGTGTAGCCTTTTCTTTGAGCACCAACTGATACAGTTGAGAGGTCACATTAGGGAAAATGACACATAAAGCTGAGGGCACTTCTCCAGGGAGAGATTCTCAGGCCACGAGTGGACTCAGCCTCTGGGATCCAAGATCCAGATGCATCTCGTTCCTCCAACACCTACCCTGATTATCAGTCCCTGCCTCCCATCTTTCTCTTTAAGCCACATCTGCACCCCTGACACACATGTATCAAATGTATATCATCACCTTTTTTTTCTTTAGAGACGAGGTCTTGCTATGTTGCCTGGGATAGTCTCAAAGTTGTGGACTCAAGTGATTCCTAGCCTCAGCCTCCCAAGTAGCTGGGATTACAGGCGCGTTACTGCACCTGGTTTATCACCGTCTTCTTCTTGCCTCCAGGTTGAAGGTGGGGCCAGTTGTCTCCTTGAGAGAGGGGAGCATGCCCACCGTGGCTGGAGACAATTTTCATTGTTTGGGTTCATCAGAAACTACCCCCCCACACCACACACACCAAGGAGTTTGGAAAAGAACACTTGTACCTTGTCGGTGAGAAATTTTGCCTTGTTTCTCTGGCGCCTCGCGAGATACTGGTCATACAGTTGGGCAAGTTTGGCTGCCAGCACATGCTCTCGGCTAAAGCAGGGGTGATGGGTAAAGATCAAGCCAGAAATATCAATGTCCAGTTGGAAGTTTCCAGAAGAGTCTCCAGATCCGATCATAGACTGACGACTGTGGATATACTTCACTGCCTGCCAGGGAGAGTCGGGGAGGCACACTGAGAAAACTATTACTGGACAATCACCTGGGAGATGCAGAATCGCTCCCTCCCTGGCCAACCCCAGGAGACAGACTCGATTGCCACTTTCCAGGTTTTAGGGACCTGCGCTCCACCGAACACTTGACGTAAAGTGAAGGGCAATGAGAGAGAAAAGAAACCATTTCAGTCTTGCTTCCCTAGGTCCTTTGGCACCTCCCAGGTCACGGGCCTGGTCTTTGTCAGTGACTCTGTTTCTTGAAATGCTGCGTATGCAACTGGTGGGCATGGATTTGTATTTTAAGAGGCGAAAGATTCATATGATTTGAAGAGAAACCAGGGTACGGATTTGTATTTTAGAGAGAAGCAAAGATGTCAGTTCAACTGATGACGATTTGTTGGTCATAAATCATGTCAAAAGATTTGACGCTCGGCATGGTGAAAAGGACCCTATTTCTTTAACCAGGGCTCCCTTCTAGTTTTCTTCTTTGAATTGAGGTAACGTTGGCTGACAACACCTCAGGTTTAGGGGTGCAGGTTCACCTCTCCAAAACCATGTTCTCCCACGATGCCCACCCCCAGAACACCACCCACTCCCCTTGGCAGCCCACTGCCTCCCCCCACCCCCAGCCCATCATCCCAGTTCTGCCACCAGATCCAAGAGTTTGCTTTGCTTTCGTGGTGTCTGAGCCTTTGCTTTGTTTTCCTGCACTCTAGCAGGTGTGATGCCATCTGTATTTGCCCTCTCATTCTGACTTAGGTCAGGAAGCATCAGCCCCCAGCGCCACCCATCAAGACCTCACGCACTGACCATTCCTAGGCTCGCAGAGAAGCTCTGCAGGCCGAGAAATCTGCATTTTGTTGACAGCATCCAGAGATGAGCTTTAATTCACGGAAGCAGGACGGCCACGGAGTTTTCCTCGGGAGGAAGGGAAGTCGGTGTGTGAGACACCAAAGAAGAGGGGCGAGGAGCCGCTTGGGGTAGAGCATCCAGGCCCAGCCTGCACTCATGTCAACGTTTTGCTGAGCACGCGGCCCCCATTGCGCTCTGATCTCTCAGATGACCTGGGCTTGTCACTCCCGAAGACAAGCTCAGCGAACACCGGCCCGCAACCTCGAGGGAATCCTGTCTGATGGCTCTGCTCCAGCTGCTTCTTGCCCTGCTGCTCTCCCCACTGGGTTCCAGAGTCCTGAGCTCACACAGGGTGTGATCCTCAGGCTCTGTCTTGTCCTCTACTAAGATAAGTCAAGCTGGGAGCAGGTTCTAATTTGCAGAATGTGAACTGGGGGTCCTGTCTCCTTCCCTGCTCATCCAACTGATGGCAGGGGCCTAGGCCATCAGCCTAGCCACGGGGCAAAGCTTCCAGGACTCCTGCTCACCCCCTGGGGAGACGGCTTCTGTGTCCTGATTCCCTTCTTACTAGGGAGAAAGACCCCAGTTCCATGCCTCCTTTGGTGTGTCTGCTTTCCTTTTTTAATGCACCGAGAACTTGTGCACTGAAAGCAGCAACAGCGATCCTGCCTAAGAATAGACGGCATATCAAGTATTTTCTTTCTTTTTTTTTCTGCATAGGCTCTTTATTGGGTCTCGCAGCGGTACAGACACACCAGATAGCATATCATTTCTATTTTTGTTTTTTTAGAGACTAGGTCTCCTTATGTGCCTGGGGTAGTCCTGATCCCACAGACTCAAGTGATATCTAGCCTCAGCCTCCCAGGTAACTGGGATTACAAGCACCTGCCACCATGCCCAACTGCTTTTTCTAGACTAGGTCTTGCTATGTTGCCCAGGGTAGTCTTGAACCCGTGGACTCAAGTGATCCCTTAGCCTCCCAGGTAGCTGGGATTACAGGCTCATGCCACCATGTTTGGGTATTTATTTAGAGACTAGGTCTTGCTATGTTGCCCAGGGTGGTCTCAAACCCGCAGACTCAAGTGATCCCTGGCCTCAGCCTCCCAGCGCTGAGATTATAAGTGTGTGCCTCCACACCCAGCAGCATATCATTTCTAACTGGAAATCAGTTTGAATTTTTAGCCTTCATTTGGAAACTGCAAACTGAGCCAGCAGAGGCAAAACATGTGCATGACTAGTGGGTGTTCCAAGCCCGTGGGGAGACACACAGCCATAGAGAAAGAAGTTTCAAGTACAAGGGCTTGGGCATTTATCCTGGGGGATGACAGCCATGGGTCTGCTGCCTTGCAAGTCTACTGTGGACTCCAGGCCTGTATACTGCTCGTTTTCAGGGTCTCTTTTTTCCCCACCTTCTCTGCAAGTCTCCAGGGCACGAGGTGGGAGGAGCTGCCCGCTATGTGCCCTTGGCATTGACAATGAGAACCTGGGGAAAGACAGGGTCCCTCCCCCCGGAGCTGCAGGAACAGGTGCTCAGGGCCATGTCCCAGACCCCAGGGGAGAGAGAGACCTGGGCATTACTCCCCGGGCTCCAAAACGACCTCCTTCAACATCATGGGTTCTCCAGACCCTCCCGGCTGGGAAGCCCAAGCTCCTCTGCCTAAGTTCCTTTGCCACCCAGAGGGCTATTCTTTTGATTTTACAGGTAGAGACTGCAGCAAGCATAGAGAGGTCATGGCCTATGCCCCACAAGGAGCGCAGGGAACCAGGATCCAGGCAGACAGCAGGCAGGCTCGGAAACACAGCCCAAAGCCAAGGGACAGACTCCCTGCAGTTACTTAATGGAGAGAGAGCAGGTGGGAAACCCATGCACGTGCGCCGAGACGCACCGGACACACAGGGACATGGAACCCCCGCCCTGGGGCTCAGTCCCAGCTCGGCAGGGACAGATGTACACATGCCCCCACACCGCAGACCTGCAGTCTGTCCTGACTTAAGTCGGGAACAGACGAACCAAAGTGACTCCACTCTGTTTAAAACCTCCATTTTGAAGCCAGAGTCCTCTCCTTGCCCTCAGGGGAAAGGACCCACCATGGCTGGCTGCCCCACAGTCTGTGTCTGCCTCCCCTGATTCCTGGTTGCTCCTGACACCCATCTTGTCCTCCTGATGGATGATGGACACCAGCATTGTCCTCCTAACAGAGGATGGACGCCAGCATTATTGGAAACCCGCAGTTACGGGAACGCCTCCTACACCTGCTTGCTTGCTTCACAATGGGGGAAGGGCGGTGGTGGTGTTGCCCTATAAAACATAACAGGAACTTCCCGGAGTCTCTCTTGCTGTCTTGGGACACTGGTGCACCAGCTTCTTGCACAGAAACCTGCTTCTTTAAACTGTCTTGTTGAGCAGCCCACAAGTCATGACATTTTACATGCCAGGCAGGGAATGATATATTTTTTTGAGACCAGCTCTCACTATATTGCCCGGGGTAGTCCCGATTCCGCAGACTCAAGCAAACGATCCCCAGCCTCAGCCTCCCAGGTACCTGGGATTACAGGTGCGTGCCACCACACCCAGCTATTTTTTGAGATTAGGTCTCGCTATGTTCCCTGGGGTAGTCTTGAATCTGCGGATTCAAGAGATTACTAGCCTCGGCCTCCTGAGACTGGGATTAAAGATGGGCACCACCGCACCCAGCCCTCGGGAATGATTTAAAGATCAAACTAAAGTAGAATGTTAGCCTCACGTCAGCAGTGCAAGCTTTCCCCCAAACAATACATCGCTAAGAAATGAAGCTACTGAAAACGAGGAGGGGCCTTACCTTCGTGTATAGCGTCTCGAGTTCTGCCTTCACGTCCTGCCCGGGTGTCCACACGGGTGGTCTGGCCGGAAATGGTCTGATGGGGTTCGGCAGGGCGAGGATTCTCCCGTCGTCTCCGAACCACTTTCTCCCCTGAAATCCAAGTGGAAGGAAGG
>PVHY01032591.1:0-11757 GCA_004024945.1 Uropsilus gracilis
GAAGGGAAAGGAGGGGAGGGGCCTGGATGTCCACCCATGCTGGCCCAGGGCGGTCCTGTGTCTGTCAGGACGGTGAATCACCTGGCGATCTTTAAACACGGCTCATACCGTGATCACCATGATGACTGCGGGCTTCTGGGGCCCAGCGGCGGTATCCACGCATCCCAAGGGAAGGAGCGTTCAGCAGCTGGGGTACTGGGTGCCCCAGCTCACGCAGCCCCCAACACCCTTACCCCGTCACACTCAAGGGTCAGACCCCGGAGATCCCAGGGTCAGAGCTCTTCTCGCTCTTGCCACCAATGGCGCAGCCCAACGGTGGCGCTGGACTTGCAGGTCCCCTTAGCCCCTGCGAGGCCTCAGGATCACCAGGCGGGCTGTCATAGTTGTCTGACCGCAAACCTGAAGCCCAGTTTCCCCAGGACCTCACGGAACCGGGACCTCACGGGACTGGAACCTCACAGAGCCAGACCCTCCAGGTATCAGGCTCCAGGGAATGTCGTTTGTGTTGTTTGTTCTTAAGTATTGCCAGGGATGCCAAGGGGCTGAGGTGAGGAGCCCCCTCGTCTAACTAGGAGCGGATCCCCCCGCCGAACACTTCGGAGAGTAAGAACATGTACCAGCAGCATCAGCCCATGAAAAATGGCTGGTGTGAAGAACACATGGGAGCAGTTAGGCCGCAAAACACCTGGTAAATTCCTCAGAACTGAACATAGATGAGAAACTGAGGGTCCCAAGTTGTTGGAGGCCGCAGGTAGGAAAAGAATGGATGGAAGAGACTGAGATGGTCCAAGACAGAGTCATAGACCCAGACTCAGTGACATGTGCTGAGGCGTTTATTAGAGGTTCCAGCCCCTTAAACACCCTGATGAAGGAAGGTCGCAAGGCGGTAGTAGGGAAGGTAAAGCCAGGATCCCGTGGTATGGAGCACGTGGGGTAGGAGGCTGGGGATTCATTATCTAGCAGAAAAACACCTGTGCGGCAAACACCTTTACCATCCTAGGAGGTTAGGGGGCCTCCATTACAGATAAGAAATCTTGCCAGGGACCATCTCTAGTGTGCTGGAGATGGGCGAGAATAGATAGAGATGTTTATCTAAGGCAGATCTCTTATCTATTCATGTTGCCCCACATTTCCCCTTTTTTTATTGCCCTACACCAAGTAACATCAGGATTGGACCATTAACTACTGTCCTGACCCAGAAACAGGGGCAGGAAGAAGTAAACATGTTCATAAACATGTTCATAAAACCATCCTCAGATCAGTTCACTTTCTGGTACTAGTCATTAGGCAATCTCCACTCAGTCTCCACTAGTACTTCGGTTAAGCAGACTTACCCTGGGGAGAGGAAGATGGAGGAGAAACCTCAGCTGCAATTTCATTCAAAATGCAAGGGGAGGCCGGGCGTGGTGGCACGCACCTGTAATCCAAGGACTGGGAGGCAAGAGGCCAGGAATTGCTTGAGTTCGTGGGTTTGAGACTACCGTGGGCAACATAGCAAGACCTAGTCTTGAAAAAGCAGCCGGGCATGGTGGCAGGCGCCTGTGATCCCAGCTACCTGGGAGGCTGAGGATCACTTGAGTACGTGGGATCAGGACTACCCTGGGCAACATAGCGAGATCTAGTCTCAAAAAAAAAAAAAAAAACATGCCAAGGGGCTAGTTGCTGCTGCCCTGGGTTTCGGAGGGTGAGAGAAGACAGCTAATGGTGATGAAGGTAAAATCGGTCACAGTAGGTGTTACACAACTCCGAGACAATACTAACAACCACTGAATTGCTCACTTTAAAAGCATGAATTGGAATTGTGCTTAGAGCTGAAACTTAGGGATTACACAATAATATAAATACAATAATGCACAACCGGGCATGGTGGCTCGTGCCTGTAAGCTTCAGCCTATGAAGCGGCCAGGGCTAGGGATCACGGTTCGAGTCCCACCTGGGGCCCGTAGCGAGACCTAGTTCCAAAAAATAGCTGGGCGTGGTAGCACAGGCCTGTAATCCCAGGTACCTGGGAAGCTGAGGCTGGGGATTCCTTGAGTCTGTGGTACCCCAAGCAACGTGAGCCTGCGGTTCCATGGGCAAAAATAGCGAGACCAGGTCTCAAAAAAAACAATAATGCACAGTTCATATGTCACGTAACACGTGACCGTGTAAAAGAACAGAGTGTTGAAGCCAAGGTTTACCTGGGTGTAGATGCTGAATATGTGGCTTTGAACTTCATCCATGGAGTCCAGGCCGTAAGCCACTGTGCCCAGATGCAGCCGCTTGAAAACCATCTCATTCTGCGTGAGAGTCCCTAAAACACAAGGCCAGTCAGCCCACCATGCCCGGCCTGGAGCCCATGTGAACTGCAACGGCAGCTGCTATTTGCTTCAAGCCTTTGCTGTATGTCCACAGCGCCGCGGCCTTCCGGGAGTGGACGCTGCAGTGCTTCATCTGCCCAGCAGCCAGTGCCCTCGCTTTCAAAGACAGCCCCTGGTCTCCCAGGGTCAGTTACCACCCTCGCTCCCTGGGCTGAGGGGTGTCACTCAGAGTGCCTGGCTCATTCTGTTGGCCACGAGGGTGACACATGACAATCCCTAGGGCCAATCAGATTCTCTCTGAGCAGATACATGGAGGGAAAAAGAGCCGAGTCTACACCCCTCTCCTTCCTGAAACCGAGTGTCTCCAATTTGAGGCCCTGCAGCTCCCCCACAACAGGGCCATGCAGAAGCTTGGCCCTGACCACTGTCTTCCTGTCACCAACTGCCCCACAAAGGAGGATGATAAAGCCGGGACGGCCACGGCTCACCCGTCTTGTCTGTGAGCAGGTACGAGATCCGCCCCAGCTGCTCCGGGATGGTGCTGGAGCGCACCACGGTGCCCGGGATCTTGGCGTCTCTCCGGATCACCCAGCTGTAGACGATCTTGCCCATGTCCAGGTTCACGCGCAGGCTGGGCGGGGATGCAGAGCGGGTGGGTTAATAGGACACACCTGGGGGGGCGGGGCCCCACGAGGATGCCATGTGCACATCACCCGGGCCCTGACATCTGTGTCACCTCCAGCGAAAGTTCAGACCTCACGGGAGTCACAGCCACACCTGGCCACTCGCCAACCAGCCATGGTGGCCAGGCGGGCACTGGCCCTCTGCGGAAGGCGGCTCCACAGCCAAGACAGGTGGCTTTAGTCCCTTCAGTGCTAGCGGGTCTCTGGACTAACGGGCTTTGGACACTTGCTTTGTTCGATTGCAGTCAAGTACATGCAAGACAAGGTTTACCGCGGAGAGCAGTGCAGGAGAAGGCGGGTCACGGGAACATGCCTGCCAGGCCATCCCTCAGGGCACCCCCTCACACTGACCCCAACAGTCCTGGTCATCGTGCTACAGAGCGGCCAGCTGCTTCTCGCAGACATGAGACCAGGTGCTTTCAATGGGGGAGGAAGAAAGCAGCAGCACGCAGAACCCACCTGATGGGGATGATGTTGGAGAAGAGCAGGAGGAAGCGGATGATCTGCAGGTACCAGCGACCGGCGAAGTGCTGGAGCGCCACCATCACCAGCGACACCACCACCAGGGCGCCAAACAGGATCTTTGTGAGGCAGTTCACCTCCAGGTCAAATAGGCCGATCTGCAAGTCACGCACAGATGGGCTGGTGAGGGGGGGCGGGGTGCACGCCACGATACCAGGGGCCGGCTGCTCCCCTGCACACACCCCACTCAGCGCAGAAGATGGGCGCTGGGTCCCCAGGACAAGGGAACACGCTGGAGTCCCTCCCAGCCACCCAGGGAACCTTGGGGAAGTCTGGCTTCACATATGCTTCATGGCTCAAGAGTCAGAGCCACATGCATGGCGGGGTCCTAATGCATCAGCTGGAGTGGCCAGCATGGCCTCCACCACCCTGCCCAATGGCCCCAACGTGCTTGACCACACTCAGCACATGCTGGCTGGTCAGTGCCAGCCAGAACCGGGCACCCACCCTGGGGAGCCCTGACTTGCAGGGGCTGCATGGGGGACGTTACAGTTTGAACAACCACACATTTCCGCATCTTTGAAAAATATCCAAGAAGCACATCAGACCCGCAACCACCCAGAGCCCAGGCTGAGCACGTTTCTGTTTGCACGGGGGTGAGGGTCACTGTCAAGTGACTGTATTGATGTGAGGGAGCATCTGAAACACCCTCTGGTCGCTGTAGGCAAGGCCCGACGCATGGCCGCCATCCTTGTTGTGTGGCTTGCACAGAGCAGGCACCTCTGGGTCGCTTTTGTGAGACAAAGCTTAAAAGCCCAGAGTTGAGAGGCTGGCACAGAAGCATGTCACATGCAGCCAGGACACAGGGACAGCAAAGGCTCAGGAGCTCAGTGTCAGGCTGTCCAGACTGCAGGTGTGGGGGGGGTGTGCGTGTGTACACATGTATGTGCACGTGGGAGCATGTTGTGTGCACGTGCTTACACACATGTATATGCACACTCATGCAGGCATGGAGAGATGACATGCCTGGGTAGTAACGGATGACGCCAGGGCTCTGTGTTTGACCAGGTTCTCACCCTGTCCCCCATACAGTCATCAAACACAATGGGACAGTGGGTCCCGCCCACGCCAGGCAACCGAGGTGGCTCACACACCTTGCTTCGAGGATTTGAAGTGTTCATCACGCTCCGGAGTTCTCTGCCGGTGTAAAGAACCACCCCCACGACGGTACCTAGGAGAACACCAGATGGAGAGTGTCACACGGACAGGTGGATGGCAGAGGGGTGACTGCTCTCCCGAGAGCCGGCTGTCTAAGGCCCAGCACTGTGGGTGCCGACAGAGGACAAGTGCTGGCCCCTTTGGCCACCAAGGGCCACCAGCCACGGGAGGTGACTCAAATGTAGTCACAGGGACCTATCATGTCGTCCCCAACTCCAACAGCCACAAGGGGCAGTGGCTGCCATGAGGGACAGCAGATATCCAGGGTGTCCCCATTCCTGTCAAAGCCATCTGTGGGGTTCAGCCTCTCCAAGAGCAGAAGACGTCCTGGCGTCCTTTACACCCCAGGCCTCAGTGGCTCCCTGAGTGGCCTCGAACGTTCCCATCTTCCTAGTTCTGGTGGCAGCCTGAACTTCTTCCTGGAGCACAGCCTCCAAGTCTGAGGCCTTTCAGATTCTGGGTGTAGCTACAACATTGGTGGGGGGGAGGGAGGGTGTCTATCCAAAAGACAGGCAGTTCTTTGCTAAGACTGTGCCCTTCTCCCTTGTCACCGTGTCCCCCCAGCACTAGGATAAATGCCATCGAGCCTCCTGAAAGTAACACAAGGAAGACACACAGATGCCCGTGAGATCAGAAAAGACGCCAAGCCTAGGGCGTCATCACAGAGATGCAAAGTAAAACATGCTGGTCTCGCTCCTATTGACCAAGACCCAGAAGACCAACAGCCCCCAGGGTCAGCCTGGAAGTGGGAAAGTGCCCATGCTGTACCCTCTGCAGGCTGGTGCGAGCTGGAGAAACCTATTTTTGGCAGAGCAGTTAGGAAGCAGGCATTATCGATCAAAGATGTACCCAGAAAATGCTTCACACGGTGGGGGAACAACAGGGAGAACAAGAAACCCTGTGATCGGAGCAGGAGAGTTGTGATTAGCCAGGCAGAGAACCAGGCGGGAGGGCATGGGGGAGGAGTCATGAGGGTTGGTGGATGGCCTGCCCGATCCCAGGAGGATCCAGGAATCATGACCACCTGGGCTGCCGTGGAGTGAAGAAGCCGCTTGCTTGTCTACACTGCCGCCCACCGGAAGCTCACTCAGCACCCTCCAGCTCCCAGATGGGCAGACCCAGCCTGGAGACATAGTGGGTCCCCGAAGCACCAGGACTGTCTCCCAAGCAGCCCCCAGAGAGCGCAGGAGCCCCCCCTGCACATGGCAGCTCCCTCGCAGGGCACTGCCAGCCTCTCGGCAGATGGTGGCCAAGAGGGCCAGTTCCGGAGCAGATGGCGGTCTCAGGGGCCACAGGCTGGCACCAGGCAGATGGCCAGATGGGGGGAGCCCCATGGGGCTGAGCCTGGACGGCCACACAGCCACGCCGCTCACAGGCACTGGGTCTCGAACCCTGACGTCCAGGGACAGAGAGAGTCTCAGTTCAGAGTCTCCGAGGGCAGGGTTCCCCCACTGGCTTCAGTCAACTGGACACTCGACTATTCCTGCTGATCCCCCAGCACCTTCCTGTGCTGAGATTCCAAGCTGCCCCCGTGAGCATCTTCCCAGAGAACACCAAAGCACTAATTTGAAGGGAAACCTGCAGTCCTGCTTATGGCAGTCATTTTTTTTGAGACTAGGTCTGGCTATTTTTGCCCGTGGAACCACAGGCTCACGTTGCCCGGGGTACCACGGACTCAAGCAATCCCCAGCCTCAGCTTCTCAGGTAGCTGGTAGCTGGGATGACAGGCACACACCACCATGCCCAGCTATATTTTTTGGGGACTAGGTCTCACTACGTGCCCTCGGCGCACTTGAACCGTGATCCCTGTCCCTGGCCACGGCTTCCTAGGCTGCCACTTACAGGCAGGCGCCACCATGCCCGGCCGTCAGTCATTTGTAAGAGCCAAGCTAGAAGATAGTCCAAAATGCCACAGACAGACAATAGCATCAGGAAGCCGAGGTGTCTGTGCGCAATGGAATACAATGCAGCCATCAAAAAGAGCCATATGCCATGCACCTGTAATCCAAGGGCTGGACAGCAAGAGGCCAGGAATTGCTTGAGTTCGCAGATTTAAGACTACTCTGGGCAACATAGCGAGACCTGGTTCTCAAAAAAGCAGTGGGGCATGGTAGTAGGCACCTGTAATCCCAGTTACCTGGGAGGCTGAGGCTGGGGGTCACTTGAATCCACCACTGGATTCAGACCCCAGGCAACACAGCGAGACCTAGTCTGAAAAAGAAAGAAAACCAGACTCCTGGTTTCCCCTGGCTAGCTGGGAGATGGTGTACTAGGCTCCCCACTCCTTACAGTACTCTAGCCCAGCACCAGCTCAGCCCCCAGGCCTCTGCGGCTCCAGGCCTCCAGCCCCAGCTCCTGGAGGTCACCTTTGCCCACTTGCTCCAGTGCTGCAAACTGAAGGCCACCATGCCCCAAACCAGCCTGGGGGCATCAGCTCGAGGCTCCAGGTGGGACGCGGGGCCCCAGGCTGCACACGGGGGTCCTGGACTGGCCAGGCCGGCCTGGGAGCACATCAGCGGCCAGAGCACCCAGGCTGGCCCGGTTTTGGCTCAGCTTAGAAGGTCGATCTGTGGCAGCAATTAGAAGCTATTCCCAGCGTGGACGGAGCCGCACCGTCCGCGGGCCACACCTTGGCCCCCAGGCGCCGGATGGTGTCCAAGGGGCCATGGACGCTGGTGTCCCTCCTGGGGGAAGGGCGGACAGGACCAAGAGGAAAGCCCGTCTGACGAGGACTAATTGCCCCAACTGACGGGTGATTATTCTAATTACACTGAATTTTCTGTCCTTTTCAAATTGCTCCCACATTCCCGCGAGAGCTCACCCGAGGCGATGACCGTGCCGGCCCAGAGCGCGTTCTCGATGCTCAGGCTCTCGCTGATCGGGGGGTCGCTGTCCTCCTGCGGAGACCAAACAGACATTCACTTGCCCACCAAGGCCTGGGCACAGCCCACAGGTTGTGTGAAACCGCAGTCCCACTGGCAGAGCTAAAGCCATCTCAACCCGAACGTCTCTGCTCCCCCGGAAAGTTGGGGAGCGGCTCACAAGCCCTGTCACCATGGTGGGCAGGGCTGACAGGGGAGCAGATGACCCAGATGATGGTGGAGACCCAGATGACGGTGACGGTGATGGTCACAGAGATGGTCGCTGCTCTCACTCATCACCCAGGGTGTGAGGCAGGGCTGGGCCGGCCCTGCGGCATCCGCCTGGCCCAGGAGTGAGGTGCGAAAGCCTTGAGCTGGGATCCAGTACCCGCAACCCCCCCACCCGGCCTCCTCCTGTGCAGGACTTGCCGGCCAGTGTCCTGGCCACCCTGTCCCTCCCCCAGCTCCACGCCACGCTCACCCACCCGGGTAAACGTGCCCACGAAGTTGTGGATGTCAATGTTCGGCTCCTCGGCGTAGACATAAGAGCGAATCTGAAGGAGATCCTGACGGACAAGAGGTGATGTTCAGGACCGAAGACCAAGTCAGCGTGCGATAAGGGGGGCCCCCTTTGCAATGTTAGCGGCCTACCTTGAGGCAGCAATGAACATGTGGGCACCCAGTGCTCTGTGCCAAGCCCAGCAGAGGCCAGGAGGCGAGAGCCAGCCCCAGACACACACTCACAGGTCAACTCGTCCCTTGCTCGAGAAAAGTCAAGCCGGGAAGCCGGGTACGGTAGCTCGTGCCTGTAAGCTTCAGTCTATGAAGTGGCTGGGGCTAGGGATCACGGTTTGAGTCCCACTCAGGGCAACACAGTAAGACCTAGTCCCAAGAAACAGCTGGGCATGGTGGCGCACGCCTGTAATCCCAGCTACCTGGGAAACTGAGGCTGGGGATTGCATGAGTCTGTGGTACCCCCGGCAACGTGAGCCTGCTGTTCCATGGGAAAAAATAGCGAGACCTAGTCTCAAAAAAAAAAAAAATCAAGCTGGGTGTGGTGGTGCATGCCTGCAGTCCAAGTGCTGGGAGGCAAGAGGCCTGGGATCACTTGAGTTCGCTGGTTTGAGACTACCCCAGGCAACACAGCGAGACCTGGTCTTGAAAAAAGCAGCCGGGTATGATGGTAGGCACCTGTAATCCCAGCTACCTGGAAGGCTGAGGCTGGGGATCGCTTGAGTCTGCGAGATCGGGACTATCCTGGGCAACACAGAGAGATCCAGTCTCCCAAAAAAAAAGGCGCAGAGGTGCATGCCTTTAATCCCAGCCTAGGACAGGAGGCTGAGACTGGGAATCGCTTGAGTCCGCAGCTTCGAGACCAGCCCAGGTCCATATAATGAGACCTAGTCTCAAAAAATAGCTGGGTGGGATGGTGGGCGCCTGTAATCCCAGCTACCTGGGAGGCTGAGATTGGGGATCGCTTGAGTCTGAGGTACCCTGGGCAACATAGCAAGACTAGCCTCAGAAAAAGAAAAAAAAAATCAAGAGACAGCAGCGAAAGCAGCAAGAGCTGACGGGGACATGGAGAAACCGAGGGTCACCGGTCCCAAAGAGAGTCATGATGACGCCACTGGGCACCTCCTGCCGCTGTCAGGTCAGCCCCACCTGGACGGAGGGCTCGGGGCACCCGCCACGGGTGACGGGTGAGCAGCAGTGGCATCAGCAGCACAACGTGGCCATGACCCTCTGGGCCCCGGGCGGCTCCAGGCACAGGGGGACTCTGCCCAACCTGGGCTCCCTCCCAGTTCGCTGCCCCAGGGGTTGCAGGGAGGCTGGGGTGACCACGGGGACCCCCGCTTCCGGGCATCCACGGCCACCCCCTCCCTGGGTCTGTGCTCTAGGCCCAAGGATCCGTGGACCTGGGCTCTGCAACCGGGGCAATGCAGTGAGCACACCCACCAGGAGCCCCGAAGCGAGCGGGGTGTGCAAGCCAGGAGCTGGAAATGCCCCCCAACAGGGAGACCTGAGCACCCCGGAGGAGCACTGGAGAGGCCCAGCTGGGCAGAGGCAGCGGCCGCCCTGTCCGTGGAGGGCGAAGCCTGGGCAGATGCAGAGGCGGTGGGCAGAGGTGAGGGTCAAGAGCTGGTGTCAGGCCGGGCGGAGGGACGGGCCCTGCCCAGACGCGCCACGCTCCAGGCTGGGTGGCACGCTGGGCTCAGCCTACACCGCCAGGCGGGAGAAGATGGCCCTTCTCTATGTGGCCGGCATTCACAGACAGCCCAGGGACCAGCCAGGGCCTGGAGACAGCCTGGCTGAGCCCCAGAGACTGGGTGCAGAGGAGGGGGGTCCTGGGCAGGGCCAGCAAGAGAGCTGAAAAGGCAGTGACCCCAAGAAGAGCCTCTTCACGCCTCACCTGTGAGGTCGTGGGACGAGCCGTGAGCCTCAGCCATGTCCACACCTCTCTGGCCCTCACCTGCCTTCAACTCATGAAATATAGCTCCGCTGTCCTTAAGCCTGGTCCCCAGACCTCTGTAGCCCCCTTGCCTTTGCTGTTCAGGGCGGCAGGTTCAATGCATCTCTACGTCCCGTCAAGTAATGCTCAAAGAGCTGATTTCTCGCACACCTGCATGCACACCTGTGCACGCGGGGTGAGTCCCCGTCCAACACCCGGCTGGGGCTTCTTATGGCGCTGAGACTCCTCCCTGCAAGTGCTCCGCCCTGCGGGCAGGGTCTGCCTTGCACACTGGCCGCGTTACTTGGAGCACAAGTGCTCAGCCCGCCAGGACCCTGTACACCCACCCCACCCTGCTTCACCCCTGCCCACCCCCAACCCCGCCCCAGCCGGCACCAAGCACCCGAGTCTGGCGGAGCTGCGATGCCAAAGGCTACTCACCGAGGCGGTGGGGAGCCTCTGTGTGCAGGCCACGGGCAGGCGCAGCTTCCAGTCTGTCTCCCCATCCAGCTGGTCCGTCCGCAAGAAGCAGGACCCTAAGGAAGGAAGGTGGGCATGTGCCAACCATGCAGGCTCCCCCATCTGGGTGCGGTTCCTGCCCTGGTCCTCTCATCAAGAGCACCCGGCACTGGCCAGTGACCAAAATGCCCAATGATTTCCCACCTTCTCCACCTGCCCTAGGGTCAGAGACATCTGGATTCAAATCCTCACCCCTCACTGGGGGGGCCTGGGCTAATGGCTTGCTAAGCCTCAGTATTCCCATCTATAAAATGGAGGGAAACATGAACCTCAGGAACTTGCTGTGAGGAGTCAGGGGGTGACTGGACCAGCACGGGGCTGTCACAGCAGGGGGGCCTGGGGGCTCACCCTGGGCAGGGGTCACAGGCACCCTGGAACCAGCCTGGTTCCCGGGGCTGAGCGAAAATGCAGCCCCAAGAGAAGAGCCCCACAGGCCAGCTGTGTGTGCTTCAGTACCACCCCAGCGACCTGAATCACAGCAACCAGCTACACCCACTGACCTGTGAGTCCAATAACGTCTTTTTCGCAAGACCGCCTGATCTAAAAAGATGTTTTCCATTTGCCTCTATGGCTCCAAAATGATCACCTACTTCTGTTACAGTTTCAAATAATTATTCTACCAAATGACCACTGAAAGCTTAATGGGTATTTTCAAAATCGCTCCCAGATGTTTATCGTCCTTTTCTTTTTTTTTGACACTAAGTCTTGCTGAGTTGCTGGGGGTAGTCCTGATCCAGGATCAGATCTGGGATCCTGCAGACTCAGGTGATTCCCAGCCTCAGCCTCCCAGGTAGCTAGGATTACAGGCATATGTGCACCACCATGCCCAGCTATTTTTTTGAGACTTGGTCTTACTATGTTGCCCGGGGCGGGTCTCGAACCCACGGACTCAAACATTTCCTAGCCTCAGCCTCCCTTCTAGCCTGGGATGAAAGGCACGCACCACGGCGCCCAGCCCGTTTACCGTTCTTTTCTGACGTCCTCAGGAAGATCATGTCAGCAGGGACCCGCTGGTTCTGGATGAAGAAGAAGAGGAGTGTTAGTGTGCATGCCCACGCAGGGGTTGCCACTCCCACTGCCCTGAGGGTAGGGTCCCTGCACCCACAGCCTCCTTCGAGTATCTGCCTTGGTTCTAGGTGACTGAGTCTGCTGTGACTGTCAAACCTGCCCTCTGCTGTAGCTTAGTTCATGGCTGTTGGAATCTTATCTCGGAAAAAGATAGTCTCTCCCCTCCCCCTCTTTTTTTTTTTTTTTTTTTTTTTTTT
>PVHY01032592.1:0-11757 GCA_004024945.1 Uropsilus gracilis
AGAGAAACTTCAGTCTCAAATGAGTCACGCAAAATCTGATCTACAATTGCTTTATTATAAAGTCCGTGAAAAGGGATCTGATTTCAGGATGACAAAGAAGTTGCAAAAACCAGATAAAGAGTCAGCCCCAAGTAGCCAAATCCAAGTCAACCAAGTATAAGGTGAAGAACTGACACTCCATAAGGAAACCAGACACATATACAAAATTGTGAAAGAGGAAGCAAACTCCATAAAACACTTTGCTGTTCAAGAATGAGGAGATACAACACAAAACAGCATACGTAAACCGCTGCTGATTAAATATATCACAGAGTAGCACAGAATGCTGGAAGGGAAAAGTAAAGAATGTTAGAAGTCAAGTGAGTGAACATTGAAAAAATTCAAATCAACTATAAAAATACAAGACCACCAGTCCCCAAAACAACTTTTCTTGGCAACATGGATGGTACAAGAAATAGACAGACATGAAATAAGTCAGAGAAAGACAAATACTGTATGATTTCACTCATAAAAATGCAAGTAACAAAATTAAACTCGGATTCAGAGAACAGACTAGAATGGTGGTAACCAGAAGGAAAAGGGGTTCAGAAATGGGCAAAAACAGGTAGAGAGACTCAAACATGGTGATGGGTATAGAAACTAGTCTTAGTGGTGATTAACATGCAGTATTATATAAATGTCAAAGTATAATGTTGTACACTTGAAACTAAAAAATGTTACTGTTACTTCAATAAAATCTTTTACCAAATTGGTCTCCAATTTTGATCTACTACTTTAAGTATGACTTTGGATAAAAGCCATTTAGCAACTGTGTCTACAAGAAGGCAGCATAAGTTAGTGATTAGGAGCGTCAAATCTCTGTTCATCACTGACTTGACACATGTGACCTTGGTAAACCCAGTTGTCTTACCGATAAAGAAACCAAGTCAGAAAACTTAAGTAGCCTTAAAGAATTTTATTTCAAAGAAAATCTAATTTTCTGTGTATGCTTTTAATAGAAGCCCTGAACAGTCTCCAATGGAATTACAAATATGTTGACAATTACTAAGATACAACTACGACTGAATCCTCTTCATGATTTATTGACATTAGACCTGACCCTACCCAACCATTCCAAGTAACTCAGTCCTCAGGTACTTAAGGCAGCAACATACCCTGTTCACCCTGTCTGACCAGTCACTGACAGAAAGGCTGCCTGATTTTCATTCCTGCACTCAGTCCAGAAAAGAAAAGCATTTATGAAGAGGAAATAAAACTTTGACCTGCTCTAACAATTCTGTATACAAAACCCTAAAAACCTACAGGTTTTAAGGGATGTGTCTGAAATACCAATTAAGGACTCTGCCTCACAGAAAGCATTTGCATCAGTTTACCTACAATCAGTGGATGACAACAGTGCTGCCAAGCTGTCACCAGGGTCTCTAATGCAATCGTAATTCAATCCAAGCATTTATATTTTAATAGAGAAGGTTAAAGGATCTCCAAAGAATACTTAGCATTTTATCAACTACTCCAAGATCTTTCAGCATCTTCCAGGTCCACCATTCTTATGAGCTATGGAGGTAATCAGACAGGGGCAGCAGAGCAGACAGAGTCCCTTGCTTCCTTATAAACAAGGACAGAACGCTGGCATAAGGAAGGGCTCTTCACCACATTCTGAGTCAGATCCATTTACAAGGACTTTTGCCAAACAGGTTTTGAGACTTAAAGCAACAATATGATGGGCTCCTCCACCAAAGAGAGTCATTTAATGTGTCAAGGATGGGAGCAGGGAATAGTTTCTCAATCAAACGCTGCCTTCTCCAAACAGGCGCTCACAACACAACCTGGTCAAAGATAACATCTGCTCATCTTTGACAAATACACAACCAGGGTAGTGGACACTGGGACTAACTGGGTGAAAACACTGAGTGAGGAAAATAACCTTCTAAAGAAGATATTCACTGCTTGCTCATCTATTAAATCCCTTCTACTGTGATAAAGCCCACACTACCTTCTTCCTCCCTGACCTTCAAACCCACAAACACTACCACCCTCAGAAGCTGTCATTTAAACAAAATCAACCTTCCTATATATACATAACACTCTATAGTCACTATATCCTCACACTTTAAAAGAAGGCTGTTTTTGTCTCGAACAGATAACAAGCTGGTCTTGGTGATAAAGACTGGCATCCGGGAGTATGGTCATTATCAGGGGTGTGCAAATCTCCCCAAAAACTTAATGCAAACTAAAAGCAGCCAGGAAGCCTAAAAGTCAGTCACTGGGAAGGGGATGGGCTGAGGGGTAGCCGACTTTACAATTCTCTCCCCCACAGAGCTATCTCACTCAGTTCATAGCTGTCTAAATGCTGGTCCTATCTTAAGCTAGGAAACCATGTAAGTGGTCCATCTTAATTTAATGGTGAATAACTTCACCCGTAAGAGTCCGTTCTCACTACTTTACAACTATTCGCACTGCGAACACTTCTAAAACTCCAGGGCACAGTTAATAATAGCTTTTTCAGTAAGCAGGATCGAGTCTGTTTAGGCAAAAAAACTAATTCAAATTTTAAAAGAAAAATGTTGGACACAGTCAGCTCTAGGGGGAAAAAACACCTAAAAAGTCAAAAAACGAGACAAGGCTAGCAACATTTCCAGTTTTTAAAGTCTAAATTATTTTTTTCCCAAAGTGTGTACTGTATATGTACCACTTTCTGCCCATATTTAAACTAGTCAGTTTCCCAAACCAGCGACCAAATACTCTTCTCAAGTTGATAAAATAAAAAAACAGCTGAGAAGAGGGCAAACAGGGGCATAAATCTCTTCTTTCCCTTGAGGAAGTTGAGTTCACAATATTCGTTCATTCAACTACTAAGAGCCAACTCTATTTCAGAAATTGTTCTAGGTGTGGGAATACAACAGGAATCAATACCAAGTCTCTACCCTCTTGAAGTTCCATAAACATAGCACCAACCCACTAAATCCTTCCCCCAAAGCAGCAATGATTAAGTAAGGACCTCTGAAAAGGGAGGGGGTGAAAAGATTTTCATAATCACCAAATTTCTTGGGACTTGGCCCCACAAAGTTCCACAGTCATAGTCTAATATTCTAATATGCAGCTGACAAAAACCTTCAAAAGTCATAAAGCTGAGTCAAATAAATTTAGGTTGAAACTGAATCAAATAAAGTTGCTAATTATTTTGCAAAGTGGTTATAGCTTTCTTAATATTCAGTATTTGGTAAAAGCCCATCTTCAGAAATGTACACTGCTTTAAAAGACTGAGCTCTTCAAAGAAGTTTTAACATTTTCAATTTTGTTTATATCAGCTCTGGAACACAATTTCAAACTTCTAAAACATGTCACAACATTTTCCAAGTTGTCTACATGCTCAGAATAAATGCAAGAAATGGACTTGGGAATAACATCAGCAATTCCCTGATTAGAAAGTCAGATGCCCATAAGGACTTAGTCATGGACCATCAAGTAACCTATAGGTTTGCCTTAGGTCACAATTCCACAGAAAAAAGGGTTAAATGGTCAGAGGATGTTTTCCCTCAGTACAGTTCCGCTTTTCAATTTAGACTCTTTACGGTTTTACAACACTACCATTACTTTCATCTCTCCTTCCAGTTCCATCCTGAATAGATCCTGTTAAAACTTATTTTACAACCTCTCCAATCCTATCTTACAACGCTCCTTAAATTCAAGTTCATCTCCTTTCTGGTCTTATTTCATCCCAAAGAACCAATTTCATTTTAAAAACTAAAACAAACAAAAACACAAAAGAATTTCAGATTTAAATAAGACTATCGAATAGTCTTCAAAAAAGCATGTTACCTAAATAAGAATAAGAAAGTCTTCTGAATTGGAGTTTCCAGACATAATCAGGGTCAAAACAGGCTGTTCACCGGTACACTGTACTATCAAGAACTAAATGACGTTTTAAAAGTGAGTTCTACTTTCCAACAGCAAGTGAACAACCTCAGAGCAACATGCAGGTTTTTCCATGCAGTGCCTTGCTGGTGGTCCTCATTTACTGCTGCTGGTCTTAGCTTTTTAATCTGGAAAAAGGCCTCTACTGACCCCTTACATGTCTAGTCACAAGACTCCTATAATCTTTAAAAACTGTTTTGGTCCAAATGAATTGAAGTGAAAAGAAAAATGTTAACTGCTTACAGTGCTTCTCAGACTCTGCTGTGTATGAGACCTGGGGCTTAGA
This sequence comes from Uropsilus gracilis, assembly GCA_004024945.1. Lineage (NCBI taxonomy): Eukaryota > Metazoa > Chordata > Mammalia > Eulipotyphla > Talpidae > Uropsilus > Uropsilus gracilis. The sequence continues at coordinate 4,202 of PVHY01032592.1, forward strand.
CTCATCCCCCAGAGAGCTGATGGGCCACAAGACCTACCTATTAACTACCTGGCCCTTTATAGAAAAAAGTGTGCTGACCCTGAGGGTGGTGGGGCAGGTACCAGTTTGCTCACTTGGTTGAGGGTTGCTTGTATGTATCACTGGAAGCGTACATGAAATATAAGCACTTTAACACACATTTTCCTGGTGACTATAATGCCAACTGTTAGGGAAGCGTATTCTGAAGAATACTGTCTTCTTTCTTGATGCCCTGAACAGTAATACCAAATACCTGTTATCACGTGCAATAAGGGACGTATGACTGATTTCGTTTCTGTTTCAACTACATCTCAGTTCCTTTAAAAAGCATACAAGATGCTGAGTCAGTCCCTAGAGAGCCTTTTAAATTCACAGCTGAGATGACTGAGTGTACAACAGAGGAAAAAAGGTGTTCATACCTGCTACTCTGGTACCCAGAAGCTGGCTGAGAAAAAGAATAGGTTACATAGGGTGACATAAATACCCCATCTTTGATTAGTATAGTCAAGCTCTTCTGAGATTTTCTTTGTTCCCTGGACATCAGCGGCAGACCCACACTTAGGGAAAGAGATCATGTGAATCCTGTCAGTAGGATTCAGGAAAACAAATGCCTAAAAAAAATAAACTGCTACACCACTCAGTCAAGTGAGCAAAATTAACCAATCCAGGAGTCAGTAAACTTTCTCGGTAAAGGGCCAGGTAGTAAATAGTTTAGGTTTTGTGGCCCTTCTGAACTCTGCAGCAGTCACTCAGTGCTGCCCCATAGTACAACAGTGGCCACAGAATATATGTAAATAAATAAAGCTGGCTGCATTCAAATAAAATTTTATTTATGGATAATGGAATTTGAATTTCACGATGCAATAATCTCTTTGATTTTCCCTCAACCATTAAAAAAAAAATCCTTAGTTCATGAGTCAGACAAAAGAAGGTATTGTCTGCAGAATCTTGCACTAATTGTGAGTAGAAATATCTCCAGTGCCCACTGTAGAAAGAGGTTTTTTCCTCAAACTCAGTGTGTAAGCGGAGAGTATCTTCTCAAATCTAGACTCCTCTCCAACTGCTTTCCCCTGAGCAACAGGTATGCTAAGTCTGGATCTGGCTTTGCTCCTTCCTTTAAACAAAATACATCCCAGCTCTGCAAAAACTAGATAGTTGGTCACATGAACAGCAATTCTAAATGGGAGGTGATGCTTATTAGTCCACTGCTAATTCTGCCTCTTAAGCAGTAAGCTAGTTAATTTTTTTAATTTCTCCCCCTTGAAGTAGGAACAAAATGGTGCTTGTTCACATGTTGTTAACCATCTCCAATGAAATTCCTTCCCAAATATGTAGACTTTAGAGGTCCTGAATAAAACTGGGGGAGGGGGATGTCTAGTTAATCCTTGGCTAACAAAAAGACCCTTTTTCTTGAGTTTTCAGATAAAAATTTTGCTGCTTTCTTGGAATAAATGCTCAAAGAAAAATCTGATTTGCTAATAAATAAATTCTCCAAAGGTCTTCACTGCACAAGCAGACAAACTTTCCTTAGCAATGAAAGGATCACACATTAGTTTAAAGTAGAGCAGAGCCTACTAGTCAACACTGTCAGTTTGCTAAGGACTCATTGGAAATGAAGGCAAATGCACCAATAAATGAGTCTTTGTCTGCTACTACATGAATAGCTCCCCAGTAACACGTAATTTCCTGCAGACAAGAGTCACTCAGGTTTCCCGACTGTGGCAACAGATCGGCTAGATTAGCCTCCCAGCCCCATGATTTACTTACAAACTATACGTCCTCAAGCCTCAGTTTCTTCAAAAGTAAAGTGGAGATAGTGAATGGTCAATTTACTATTTATTTCATCCCTATTCTAGTTTTTCTTCCGATGCCAACAGCAATTCATTGTAATGTGAAGCTAAAACTGAGTATGGCCCTGGTTATTCAGATTGTTCAATAGGAAATCATATGCCCACTTTCTGTCAGCAATCCTCACGGTGGTTACAATCCCATTTTGTTCAACCAATCGATATTGTCTAGTGAACTGCAGGCCAGTTTACTTACTAGGATGCAGTTAACACCACGAGCACGTAAATAAGGAAGATTCCAGATGGAGGTCAGAGTTCTGAATTTTGATCTGCTTTTACTTACAATAACAGCTATAGTGAGTTAACTTCTTGGGTGTTGTTTGCTTGCCTGTACCATCCTATATTCTCTACTACATAGTCTACATTCACTAATAACTGACTACAACTTAAATTCAAATTAACTTCAGTACATTATAGCAACATTCTAAAACTTTATTTCAAATGAAGTTGTGGACTAACATCATTTGAAAAGGATAACAATCTATACAAGAATATACACATGTCAATTAATCTGTTTTGTTAACTATAAAATAGAGATTATACCTCCTAAGGTTGCTCCAATAAAATGTGAATTTGTTCTATTCAAAAGACTTTAATTCACACAAAACAAAAATAAACCCAACCTAATGGGAAAAAATTTTGCCTTCCACAAAAGTAATAAGGGTTTGATAACAAAGATCCACAAAGAACTCACACAACTTAGCAAAAAAAAGAAGCCCAGTCAAAAAATGGGGAGAACACTTCTCCATAGAAATACAAATGGCAATAGGCACATGAGAAAAATGTTCAACTGTCACTAACAATCAGGGAAACGCAAATCAAAACCACAATGAGATACCACCTTACACCAGTAAGAATGGCCCAGATCCAAAACAAAACAAAACAAAACAAAAAAACCGGCAACAAGTGTTGGTGTGGACATGGAGAGAAGGGAACATTCTTATACCGCTGGTAGGAGTGTAAACCTGTCCAGCCACTATAAAAAGCAGTGTGGAGGACCCTCAAGCCAATGAAAATGGAGCTACCATTTGATCCAGCAATCGCTCATCTGGGAATCTACCCAAAGGAGACCTCAATACTTATACAAAGGGACACCTGTGCTCAGATGTTTACTGCAGCACTATTTAAAACTGCAAGGACATGGAAACAACCCAAATGTCCCAAGACAGATGAATGGATGAAAAAGATGTGGTATGTGTACACAATAGAATATTACTCATCAATTAAAAATGACAAATTTGACGAATTTATGGTAACATGGATGTACGTAGAAGAAATCATATTAGCAGAAACAAGTCAGAAAGAAAAAGACATAAACCAAATGGTTTCACTAATATATAGATCATAGGAAAAACAAACAAAACACCAAGAGGAAAAGTCAAAACATGCTAACAACCAAACTAATCCACACAATGGGGGGTGAAGGAGAGGACGAGAATGAGTGGGAGTGGTCAGAGGGTAGGCAGTGGGTGAACCCTGTGGGAATACAAAGATGTGAACCATACGCACACACACATATGTATAAATATAACTATATATATAAATTATTTTTAAAAAAACCTTCACATTCATCTTTGTGTAGCCCTAATGGGATCAAGTAAAATGGAGAACTGTTGGAATTTCCAATTGTAAATAGTAAAGTAAATATAACTTTACTTACCAGTTAAAAAGTCTACTTAGGCTAGGCATGGTGGCGCATGCCTGTAGGTAGCAACCTAGGAAGCCACGGCCAGGGCCAGGGATCGCGGTTTAAGTACCGCCGGGGACACATAGCAAGACCTAGTCCCCCAAAAATAAACTAGCTGGGCGTGGTGGCGCGTGCCTATAATCCCAGCTACCTGGGAAGCTGAGGCTGGGGACTGCTTGAGTCTGTGGTACCCCAGGCAACGTGAGCCTGTGGTTCCACGGGCAAAAATAGCGAGACCTAGTCTTCAAAAAAAAAAACTAACTTAAACACATCATCATCGCCGGGCACAGTGGCTCGTGCCTGTAAGCTTCAGCCTATGAAGCGGCCAGGGCTAGGGATCACGGTTCGAGTCCCGCCTGGGGCCCATAGCAAGACCTAGTTTCAAAAAAATAGCTGGGCGTGGTGGCGTACGCCTATAATCCCAGCTACCTGGGAAGCTGAGGCTGGGGATTGCTTGAGCCTGTGGTACCCCAGGCAACGAGAGCCTGCAGTTCCACAGGCAAAAATAGTGAGACCTAGTCTCAAAAAACAAATAAACAAACAAAAAAAACACATCATCATGTCATCCAGGATTAGGCAAGGGAAGACTGTCACTAGAACTCATAACACACCTGTTTTGTATTTTTAAGTTTTAAGAGCCCCAACCACCCACAATCCACATTCCAAGTCAAATCTAAACATGAATCTCTTTTCTCTTATCTCAATTTTATCTAGAGCTGTGCTGTACAATGTGGTAGTCATTAGCCACATGTAGCTACTTGAAATTTAAGTAAAAGAAAAATTTTAAATTAAGTTCTCAGTCACATAAGCCACATTTCAAGGACTCAACAGTGTCATTGTAGAGGTAGCAGCTACCAAATTACAGAGAACATTTCCATGACAACAAGTCCTACCCAACCTGCACTGACTGAGGTTGGTCCAGGTCAGCATCTTCCATATAGGTTCGAAGCATGAGGTACTAATTTATGTGACTTGCTCTGGTCACAGAAGACAAAACATCCTATGTCCTGACTTCTTGCCTAGTACTCTGCATTCTACCATCGGCTCCCCTCCTGGAACCCTCAGGAGCCTTCTTCCTCACCAGGCACCGTACTATGCTGTAGAGTTCCTTAAGGCCAGACCAAAGTTTGCCTAGCTAAACTGGCCATCTAAAGAGCAGGTCATTTTTGCAAGAATGAGAGCCTCCATCCACAGATTTTCGAGCGCCTCAACTAGCGAATGAGTGGTTCCCAGAAAACATTTCCAACTAAGGTATCAGCCCACTGAGGTACTAAGTCAAACCTAAGGAGACCAATCATTTTAAATTTCTGAAGTACATGATACAAACCCAATTTTACTAACTTATCTTTTTTCTCTGTAAGACTTATAGGTAGAATTTGTCACTCTAGCCTCTGAAAGTAATCAGCCACTACAAGACCCTTATGACTGGCATTTACGTTTCACACACACACTTCTGTAGTGAGTCACATTTTCACAAGGTCATCTCCGCACTGAAAATGCTTCTCCTTTCCCAGGAGGCATAACTTAAAAGAGAAAAGGACTTGTCTAACCTGAAAATGTATCTTCTCCGGCCAGCTCAATTAGGGCAGGCCCATTCCTGCAGGCTTGTCCTCCTTGCTTCTATTAAGTGAGCTCTTAATGCTTAGGAAGTAGTGAAAGTGACTACAAACCCCCTGCTTATGCTACATAGGACTCCACAGCTCAACCTAAACTGCCTTTATTTCCTATAGGTATAGATTTCAAAATGCCCCCAAATCCACACTTTATCCAGCCACAAAGGTGCCAAGTGTGACAATGTCTTGCTCTGCATAACCTAAATTATTTAATAAAATGGTCTCCTTATCTACAGTATGACTCTGCTTGAAATGCTTGGGTCATTCTCTGGGGACAAGCTACAGAAAGAGTAACCTTGATCATATATCTCCAACTGAGCTAATGTTTTCTAAGAAGCCTTCCTGGTGCTAATCATGTAACTGAAGCCATAAGATTATTTAAGTGCCCTATTATGAATTACTATAAATTTTATTTTGTTTACTGTAAATTTTTATTTCTTAATTGTAAGTAAACTATCACAAAAATATTGAATGAATATGGAGGTCTACTTATGGGTCTTATGAAATGACCATGCTGCATAAAAGATTGAATTACTACCACAAAACTAATTCTATCCAAACGCTGGGAGGCAAGAAGCCTGGGATCGCTTGAGTTCCCGGGTTCAAGACTATCCCAGGCGAGACCTGGTCTCAAAAAAGCAGCAAGCTGTGGTGGCGGGCACCTGTAAGCCCAGCTACCTGGGAGGCTGAGGCTGGGGATCACTTGAGTCTGCGGGATCAAGACTGTCCTGGGAAACATAGCGAGACCTAATCCCCCTCCCCCTCCAAAAAAAAGAAAGAAAAAAAGAACTAATTCTAGACTTCATATAAAGGTCAGGACTAAAGAATCTGGCTAGAATACTATTTTGATTAATTGAATGATTAGTTGAGCTTGAGCACATACTAGTACCACATACTATTAGGTGCCCTTTTCTATGACTCTTAACAGGTAATTATCAATACATTTATAGATGAGAAAACTAGAATCCAGAATTGTGATTTGTTCAAGGTCACTCAGGTAACAAGAACTGAACTCGGTAATCTAACTCTATGTGGACTTTTGTCAACTGTCATTCATGTCTCCTGTAACAATGTGAGTCTCAAGACAAGATGGACTTCAAATCTTAACTCAAAAGCCAATTGGTTCTGACACTTCAGTGTGCCTCAGATTACCTAGCTGTTAAAATCTAGTGGCTGATGCTCCACTTTCAGAGTCAGGGTAACAGAGCTGGAAACTTAAAAAAAAAAAAAAATCCTGGAAATAAAAGTGTTCAACTGAGAGCTTAAGGCCAAGAAGCTCCATTTCCAGCAATTTCTCAGACAATGCTGATGCCTTTGATCAAGAAACTACTCTTTTTTCTTTTGAGACTAGGTCTTGCAATTTTTGACCCGTGGAACCGCAGGCTCATGTTGCCTGGGGTACCAAACTAAAGCAATCCCCAGCCTCAGCTTCCTAGATAGCTGGGATTACAGGCACATGACACCATGTCCAGCTGTATTTTTTGAACTAGGTCTTGCTAAGTTGCCCCAAGCGGGACTTGAACCGTGATCCCCAGTTCCGGCCACAGCTTCCTAGACTGCTGCTTACAGGAATGCACCCCCATGCCCAGCCAAGAAACTACTCTTAAGAACCATTGTTCTGTTCAAACCCTCCCATTTTAATATGTGCCACCAGAGGCCAAACGCCCGAACTTAATCTGAAAAATTAATCCCCAATATTCCACTAAACTATGCTCATACCTCTGCACAGGCTCTACATACTGCTGCCTTAAACACCCTAGGAATAATAATAATTAACATGAAGTAAATAGCTCATCATGCTCCATTTAACCACCCAAACTTCAAAGATGCCATCAGGACCAAATAAGGCTTATTAAATATGGAAATAGGAGAAAAGGATAAGGATTTGGATGAGACACATAGCAAAAGAGCTGCTATTTAAGTAAATGCTTACTGAAAGCCTATTTAAATTAGAATAGGGTGTAGCTTTTGTAAACATGTACTGGAAATGATGTTCTGGTTCTTTTGAAAAATCCTGTGAACTTAAGAGCTCAACTAGTGAAGTGCCTTAATTAAAGTAAACCACATCTGGGCCGGGCATGGTGGCGCATGCCTGTAGGTGGCAGCCTAGGAAACCAGGGCCAGGGATTGCAGTTTGAGTCCCAATGGGGGCACACAGCAAGACCTAGTCCCAAAAAAATAGCTGGGCATGGTGGCGTGCGCCTGTAATCCCAGCTACCTGGGAAGTCAAGGCTGGGGATTGCTTGAGTCTGTGGTTCCCCGGGCAACGTCAGCCTGCGGTTCCACAGGCAAAAATAGCAAGAATGAATGAATGAATGAGTGAGTGAGTGAGAGAGAGAGAGAGAGAGAGAGAGAGAGAAAAGGAAGGAAGGAAGGAAGGAAGGAAGGAAG
>PVHY01032593.1:0-11756 GCA_004024945.1 Uropsilus gracilis
CAGGTAAACCCACCCAGACAGGGCAGATTCTCAGTAAATTCAAGCAAATGGATGATGAGTCTCTGAGTGAATTTTACAGGCTTTAGGGGTGCTGAGCCAATTGTAAGGCAAGCAGGCAGGTAGTGGGTGGAGAGCAGGGAGGCCAGCAACACACCCCCCCCCCCAGGAATCTTCAAGCTTATCCTCTGGGCTCTTCTATAGTGGAGCCACTTGAGTCTTTCCCTGGGCTCCCTCTCAGCTTCTTTCACATTCTCTTCCACAGTCTCTCCCCCCAGGGTGATGCTGCCCTTTTAGCTCCTCCCTCCTAGGCCCAGGCGTGTCTACTGACACATGCACACACTCATAGAGCCAGATATGTACCATCAGGAGGACAATGGATACCACAGGTGCTGGGCATAGAGGTTAAGAGTGGAAGAGCAGGAAAAATCCTGATACCTCATTTACTCTGCAGAAAGACAGAGACTGGAAAAGCCCATCTCACTTCCTCTGGGGCCAGATGAACTCAGACTTAAACCAGTCAAAATGTCCCTTTTGGGATAAGTCAAATTTAAAAAGTTAAGACTGTCAACAGAACTGAAGCAGAGAGCAAGTGGGGGAGAGGGGGTGAAAGTGGGGGAGGGATGAGCACAAGAGACTAAGTTGATAGTTCAGTGGTGGAAGAACCTTGGGGAATTGAATGATGTAAGATATGTATATATGTGAGTGTCATCAATTCAAGATAAAAATGTCCCTTTTGTACTTAACCTCTGTGAATGGGGTTTGTGTTATCTGCATGTGTTCAGTTTAAAATAAGCACAAGAAACATCACTTAAATACTGTCACTTTGTGTTCTCCGAGATGCGTTTAAGAAAAGTTGTGTGCGTTTACAAAGCACACAGGTTTGCCTGCCATCTCCATCACATTTTAAACGATGAACTTTAACAAACCCCAACTCCACCCCAGCTGATTCTAATATACAAACGTTAAGCAACCCTGCCCTGGAAGAGGGTTTCTCAAACACATTTGCCACCAGTATGTTGGACCAGAAAATCATTTACTGTGGCGCCCTATCCTACATGGTGGAGCTGTCTATGCTTAGATGACTTCAACCCCACCTTTCTAATATGATACCCCAGAATATGCCCAAGCATTGCTCTATACCTCTGTGGCACAAAACTATTCCCCCGTCCCCCCTTCACCCCATTGAGGGAAACAGGCCTAGGATTGTAACTTCAGCTTAGGTCTCTATATAACTGATGACACATGAACCACAATGTCCAAAACAGATGCGCCAATGTGTTTACAGATGTATGACAAGGTGACATAAACTAAAGTTTGAATCGTTTACAGTTTCAAAAGCAGTTTCATCTGTGTCACTTCTTGCTGATGTGAATTCTACGAGGGAGCAATTATCATCATTCACCTCCTACTGGAAAGGAAACTGAAATTTACAAAAATTGCTTGACGTGCCTGTGGGTTGAGTGAGTGAGGCTTTTCCCTCATTGGCCTGCATACCCAGCACCTGTAGCACTGGGCTTCCTCGTGATGGTGCAGCCTAGTGGGTGTGCACATGTGTGAGTAGGCTCACCTGGGCCTAGGAGAGAGGCGTGCAGAGTACAAGAGGGAACACTAGAGAACATGTTGTGAAGATTCTGGGGAAATGGGGGGAGGGCTCCCCTGCTTCCTAGCCATGCCCCTGGCCCTGCCCTTGCCCCCCACCTTGTGTGTCTGTGTAACTGCTAGAACTCGTATGGAGCAGTGACGCAGTGGAAAATTGAATAGGCACCAAAATGCCTGGTGGGTGGAGTCTGAAAGAACCATGAGAGAAAATGGGGAGCGGGAAGAGGCTGGAGATAAAAGTGAAGAGCGAGGGAAAAGGAAGGAGAGAAGAATGGTGGAATGAGAGAACAGGCCCACGTGGCCTCACCAGGGTAGGTCCCCCGGAAGAATGAGCTGGTGCCTGGAGATGGCCAGGGATTTGGAAAGCGGATTTGTGCCTCAGCAATTGTGGAAGAAGTCTGAAGAGACTTGGAGAAGCGGAGCAGCGTGGAACATTGGTGAGAGAAGTGAAGAAAAGATGCCAGAGAAAGACTGGTCTTTGCAGTGCCTGAATCAGGTTTGGAGGGGCAAAGGGCACCATCTTGGACATGTGTTTAGGACTTCTGAACTAAATGGTACATGGGGTGAAATAACTGACCACTTGTGGCTTGCGAAACTTTTCATTTTCCCTGTTGAATTTACCTTGTTAATAAAACCCTGTGTTGAAGTGTATTTGTCTGGCAACTGCTACACATGGGTGAGGGAACCTGAGCAGCAGAAGCCGCATTTTATTTTATTTTATTATTTTTTTTTTTTTTTGAGACTAGGTCTCGCTGTTTTTGCCCGTGGAACCGCAGGCTCTTGTTGCCCGGCGTACCACAGACTCAAGAAATCCCCAGCCTCAGCTTCCCAGGTAGCTGGGATTACAGACACGTGCCACCACACCCAGCTATTTTTTTGGAACTAGGTCTCACTATGGGCCCCAGGCGGGACTCGAACCGCGATCCCTAGCCCCTGCCGCTTCATAGGCTGAAGCTTACAGGCACGAGCCACCGTGCCCAGCCTAGAAGCTGCATTTTAAAAGGCTTTTTCCTACAGTTTGTTTCAGAACCATTAAAGAACCAGCGCAGATGGGTGCGCCTGATGCCTGTGCACCACTTACCATCATGGACAGACTACTCGACATTATAATTGGTGAGGAGGAAGGGATGGTTCCAAGGCAGCAGACAAGACACACCAAGTAGCTAGATAGCGATGGTTGAACACAGACAGTGCCCAAGGTCACTGTGGAACTAGAACCCAAGGCCAGCTCTTTCTTTTCACAGACAAGAGCATTACCTTGTTCGGGGCTATGGAGGGGCTCTTTCCAGACACTGACAATAGCATGGTATGGAAACAAATTCAGTCATAACTGAGAAGAATCATGGGAATACCTATCAGATGATCGAATATGAAAAACATGTGTCTACTGGTGGGAATGCAAACTGGTCCAACCACTATGGAAAGCTGTATGCAGGATCCTCAAACTACTGAAAATGGAACTACCATTTGATCCAGCAATCCAACTTCTGGGGATTTTTCCAAAGGTTACAAAAACACTAATTCAAAAGGACACCTGTACCCAGATGTTTATTGCAGCACTATTCACAATAGCCAAAATATGGAAACACAAATGCCCCAAAACAGACAAATGGGTCAGAAAGTTGTGGTCTATGTACACAATGGAATATTATTCAGCAATCAAAAAAGACAAACTTACATCATTCGTAGCAACATGAATGGAGCTAGAAGGAATTATACAAGCAGAAATAAGTCAGAAAGAAAAAGAGAAATTCTGGATGATCTCACTTATATGAGGGATATAGGGAAAACAAACAAATAGACAAGAAAAATTTAAAACTGTCAACAGAACTGAAGCATAGAGCAAGAGAAGGGGAGGAGGGTAAAATCAGGGGAGGGATGGGCACAAGAGATTAAGATGGTTCATGGGTGACAAGGTGATGAGAGAACCTCTAGGTATACAATGTAAAATATATAAATTAAAAAAAAAAACAGACACACACACAAATCACATTGTGTATATGAGATTAGGGTATACTCATTCAATGACAGCCTGGAGCTCTGGCTTGGAAATGAAGGCTTTCTGATAATCACTTGTCTTACAGATGTTGGGAAAACTGTACTCATCTCTGAGAAGGGAAAAAAGCAGAAAAATGAAGCATCTTCAGGAATAGTCTTTCCCCTGCAAACCATACTTCCTGTTGAGGAAGTACAACAGAACCCTGGTAGCACCAGTGACAGGCAACCATCTTGTTCGTGACGCCAATTGTAGCACAGACATCCCCAATCTGCACAGGTTCTTTATTGGTTCTAGCAGTTACACAGACACCCCAGGCAGGGCACAGTCATGGCTGGTGAGTCCCCCCAATCCCCTAGGAATCTTCATGCGCCCTGGGCCCTCTCTCAGGGTGACAACACCCTTTTATCCTCTCCTGTCAGGCCCAGGTGAACTCACTCACACATGTGCACACCCACTAAGCCAGGCATGTACCCTCATGGGGAGGGCACAATACCACAGGTCCTGGTCATAGTGACTAATAGAGGGAAAGGCCCAACCAACTCATTGATCCAACAATTGGCCCAAAGAGAAAGGAGGACATGAGGAAGATCACAGAGCATCATTTGGGGACCCAAGTCCCTCCAGAAGGATGCACTACCCACCAGAGGAAGCTCTCAAGGAGCAGGACGAAAGCCTCAAGGTCCAAAGCGACACAGTTCTCACCAGGGTGAGCTGGGGATTTCCACAGGCGCTGTCACAGGCCTTGGCTTCCGAGTGAGTATCCAGCCGCCAGCAGCCAACTCACTGACCTTTGCCCAGTCCTCCGACATGGCCAAACTTGTTCCAGAGCATAAAACCGAACCACTAAATAAAGATCAAGGCCACGTCAAAGTCGCCATGAGACAAAATACCTCAAACAAAGCTTTTGATGTCAGTTCTTTTTTGCCCCGGGAAGAATTTGAAACCTCTTGCCTCCTACTTAGAGAGGACTGTTAATGACTCTATAAACTGGGGTTTAAAATGGGAAACGTTTCTAATCAGAGGAAGGAGCTCTGGGAGGAGAGTCAAAAGGTCAAGCTTCTTGGATGTTCAGCCACTAAGCCTCTCCCCTCCGCCTCAGGACTGGCTTTTGCTTTTTCCTGTAAAATAGATCTGACCAGGTGTTGCTCAGTTGTCTTCTATATGTGGAATGCTCCTCTCTGATAATGACCTGAGTGTGGGTTATTATAGTCACAGCCTGGGGGGAAACAAGCCCAAAGTGAAAAAAGCTGGGGTTTGAAATCATCCGGACCAAGATGGCATTGCAACTCTTCCTCTGTCCTAGGTGCGTCCTAGCCAAGACTTGCCTAACATGCCTCAGTTTCCTCATCTGAAAACAGAGGCAGTGACAGCACCTAGCCCAGACTCTTGTGGCTATTCAGTGGACTTATAGATGAGAAGAATGAGCACACAGAAGTATACAGCGGAGGGTAGCTTTGATTGTGTATTTGAAAATAGACACTCAAAAAGTGAAAGGTTTGCATTCAAAACAGTGGAGCTGTGTGATTCAGTATCTTACCCCCCTCTCACGTACCTGCAGAGCACAAGAACACTACATGGAAGGACTTAACGCACACCTATGTTGATTGCAGCACTAATAACAGTAGCCAACATGCTAAGTGTCCAAGGCACATATATGTAGAAGTTACCGACCAATAAAAAACGATGACATCTTGCCATCTGCAACACCATGGATGGGATTGGAAGGGATCATGCTAAGTGAAACACATCAGAAAGAGGAAGACAAATACTAGATGATTCCCCCCTCTGTGGGCTATAAAAACAAAACAAAGGAACAGACAAAATTAACCGTTAGATCCCAAGTATAGAATGGAGGTTCCCAGAGAGGCACAAGCCACTGAGGATACCTGATGAATGATGGAGGGTTATGGGTGCTTTGGTGGTGCATGTAATGTGGTAACATACCTCTGTAGAGGTGTGACCTGTACGGCTAAAATAATAGGATGCTGCAAATCAGCATTACCTCAGTAAACATGCTTTAAATAATATATTATAAATTTTCTACGAGCTATTGCTAAAATTACAAAATATAAGATAAAGTTACAAAATAAACAAGTTGTAAATAAAGACAGAGGTAAATCTGATAAAAATTGTTAGCAGGCTGGGCACGGTGGCTCGTGCCTGTAAGCTTCAGCCTATGAAGCGGCAGGGGCTAGTGATCGTGGTTCGAGTCCCACCTGGGGCCCGTAGCGAAACCTAGTTCCAAAAAATAGCTGGGCATGGTGGCACATGCCTGTAATCCCAGCTACCTGGGAAGCTGAGGCTGGGGATTTCTTGAGTCTGTGGTACCCTGGGCGACAAGAGCCTGCAGTTCCATGGGCAAAAATAGCGAGACCAAATCTCAAAAAAAAAAAAAAAAATTGTTAGCAAGGGAATAAATAAAATGAAGATTTTGATGAAAATCTATACCTCATACTTAAGAGAGGTCATTCGAGTCACTTTAAAATTGGCCAACTAGGAAACATTGTCATGCTATTCAAAAGATGTGGGCATCAGTAAGTGATAGTATCTCAAAGGAATGCAGCCACTTGTCAAGTGTGCTACATGGGTCCAAACTGGTAGAACAATAGACATAATGATAGACATATGTAACACCAGCCTGTAAAACAGTATTTTCTGCTCATTTAATTAAGGGTGGGAAATTATGAAGAAAAGGAGAGTCAAGAGTTATGTTGTCAGGAATCAGAATGACCAGTCACAGGTAACATGGTTGTAGGAGAACTTTGGGGTATACAATGATGTAAGAAATACATATATGTAAAATAAAAAAGAGAAAAAACTAGCAATTTCTCAAAATATTAATAAATAAAAGTTGTGCTGTCCCATTTAGTGGCCTCTGGTCATACACAATCATTGATCAGCTAAAAGCAAAAGTCCATGCTGAAATGCACCTTTGAGTACACACCAGATTTTGAAGATTTAGTATAAACTGAGGATTGAAAAATATTCATGATTTACCTTGATTCTATATTTGAATGATAAAAATTGGGTACGCTGGAGTACAGAAAATTAAAAAATTTCACCTATTTATGTTTCCTTTTCTCATGTGACTACTGAAAATTGTAAATGGGTACAAGATGCACTTGTTTTTCATTTCTCTCAGACAATAGTGGGACAGAAAGAAAGAAGGGAAGAATACAAGCACATATGCAACATACACGATGAGGGAAAGGAAAATATGGAGTCAACTGAGAAAACAGAAGCTCATGATAGAGACGACAGACTTTGCCATTCTAGCTCCACATAAAACAAGTTATCAAGATTGATTTTTCCATTAGCAAGAAGCTAAAAGGCATTGCATTTCCTAAGCCAGTTACATATTCCATTTTATAACATCGAGTAGAGGGAGAAAAAGAAGTTGTATCTCATTCATCTCTTTTTCATTGGATAAAATTTTTAATCTTAGGAAATAATTTGTCCCCTCTGATGAGTGATTGCAAAGTCCTAAATTAAGGAAAGTGCGCCCTCTACAGACCATTTAGGAGTATATTTAAAAAGAAATGTGCATTGTGAATATAATGTAGAATGAACTGTATTTCACATTATTGCATTTCCATCTTTCACTGTGGATTTGATGACAGAAATAAGGAACAGTTTTGATAACATGGAAACTATTATTAGTCCATATCAGATATTCCTTTATTTCTCTCTCCTTACTTCCTTCTCTCCCTTTCTCCCTTTTTCCTTCCTTCCCTCTACCATCTCTCTTTGAACAGCGCAAATACTTTTTTGTAAATCCTATGAAAAAACCAAGGGGACAAGTTCATATTTAACTTAGAGATTTATGCTGTTTATTTCTTTAGTTTCTGCATGCATTTAGACTTTGTTCACATCTCTAAACCCATTTCTGGCAGACCAAGTCCCAAAATGGTAAGACCAGTTTTTCACTGGTTACAAACTTCATAATAACAAATACTAATAATTATCAGCCCTCAGTGTCAAAAGGGTTACTTTCCCCAAGGCAGTCTCTACAGAGGTGATTTGGAATTGGAAATCATTTTCTCATTTGCTCCTGGGTTAGCTTGCAAATATAATACACATTGACCACTAATGTATCTGAGAGAGACTACTAACAACACCACTATTTCTACTTTACCAAATAGTCATTTATAACCGTACTGCTAAAAACAAATATGAACACATTTTGATTCCTGTAAGTGAACTAGAATATAAAGGTAGCACTGGTTTCAGGAAAGACTCCTTCCCAATATTTAATAGTTATCATATTACATTTGAGCCTCCCAACTTCTAACTTTGAAGCACATGCTGAATGTGCTCCTTGCTGTTTCTGTTTTCTATGGTGACATTTGGCCTTCTCCAAGCCTCTGCCCCTTCCGCTGACTCAGCAACAATTAAAACAATCCCAGTACATACAGAGGTCAGCAAAGGCCAAGAGAAATAATATCAAACAAAACCACAGTTTAACCTCTGGGAAAATTAGTTTATCCTCTTAAGTTACTGATAAAGATGTAACAGTGTATTTATGGTGTAATGTAGCCATCCTGTTCATGATGCCAATTACAGGAGCAAACTCACCTCTGCAGAGGTTCTTCATTGGTTCTAGCAGTTGCAGAGACACACCAAGCAGGGCAGCCCAGGGTCAAGGTCAGGGCCAGGGCAGCTCCGGGAATCTTCAAGCTCTTTCTCTAACCTTCTTCTCAGATTCTCTTCTCAGGGCTCTCCTCTCTCTTCCCCAGTGCTCCATACTCGCTCATCCTGGGATAATGCAGCTTTTGTCCTCTCCTCCTGGCCCAGGTGAGTTCACTCACACACGCACACACCCACTGAACCAAGCGTGTACACTCTCATGGGGAGGGCTTGAAACCACAGGTGCCGGTTATACAGGCTAATGGAGGGAAAAACCTGGCCAACTCATCTACCTTACATCTGGGTAAAGACAAACATAAGGCTCCACTTGGGGGTCCCAGGAGCCCCTCCTTCTTTCCCCACACAGTATATAAGCAACAGCCTTCCCCAAATTAATTTAGGGAGGAGAGGCCTTTCTGAGAAACCCTGTCCCACACACCCAGCACCTTGTTCATTGTGTTGCAAAACAGGAAGCTAATTCTCTGAGACATTCATACCATGTTTGAATGGAGAAGAAACAAAGAGAAAAACTCATGGTGGTGTCTGAGAAAACAGGATCACAAAAGGTAGAATGGCTCTGCCTCCTTCACTCACACACACATTCACACAGACACACACATAGACAGACACACACACTTTTCCCTTTGCCAATGAAACTCATTTCATAAATTGATCAGTGTAGGCTTTGACTGCTTGTAATGATAATAATAACTGGGCTTCAGTAGCTTCAAGAAATATAGCATTAGTGTTTTTGGACTCTACTACCTATTAGCATTTTTATTATTTGCAGCATAATTTATTTTAAAACCAATTTAATTCCTTTTAACCTATCAAATAAAACTAGCACGATTAAATTAAACTTTGCAGGGTGTGAAATACCTTCAAGAAAGTTTATGAGGAGCTGGAAGAACCCAGAAATTATACCTTCACCTTGCACTTAATTCAAAACATGATGAAAATGTACCACCACCCTGCATGCTTGCTGTCAAATAGGGATTCCATATTTTAAAAGAAACACTGAAGAACACAAAAAAATGATAGTATTATTTACATTTTTTTCTTTACTGAAGTAACTTTGGTTTGCAAGACTGTTAACATGCCACCCCGACCCTATTTGCTGTTTCTTACACTTATCTTGAAATTTCTTTTTTTTTTTATACTATTTTATTTTGTTCTTTAGGTTACAACCTCTGTGTTTCCCCCCCTCCTCCTTCTTCTGGTGCCTCTTCTATTCTCTCACACCCTACTCTTTGTTGTTTATTAGCTGTGCTGAGTCCATTAGTCTCTTTCCTATGATAGTGTCTTTTCTCTGGGTGAGGGACTGCATTGTTGGGTCCAGGCGCACCTTGCTGTTAGATTTTCGGTCTTAAATTTGTGTTGGGTGGCCAGGTTATATTCATTTGTGATCTGTCTGTGTTTTCTTGCAGCAGGCCGTCCTCTCCAATCCAATCCCATCTCTATTGCTTTGATGCTTTTCCTTATGGCTCTGGTGTCGGACTTAGGGGGTCTTGCCCCCAGCCAGTGTTGGTCAAGAAGTTTCTCTGTGAGTTCAGGCTTCTGTAAATGGCCTTTGAAGATCATCTCCTCTGCTTCAGTTTGCAGTTTTGATGTGGGGCCCATCATCCCTTCTTTGGTAATCCTCTCCTCTCCCATAATGAGGGGAGGGTGTGTTGCTCTCCTTGACTATATCTCCAAAATGAAGTCCCGGGTCTGGGCCCGGCGAGCGCAGAAGTGCACATGGTGACATCGTGTCTCTACGGTTGTTTTTCTGGTCTTACTTATACTGGTTCCCTTGGTTGTCCATCTGCTGTGTCCAGCTCAGGCCTGTGGGCTGGACTTTTGCCTGGTCCCTCACCCGTTCTGTGTTGGGGTTGGTGTTGGGCATATTCCAGGTCCTCTGAAGTTTAGCTGGAGTAAGAAGAGAGACATGGAAGTGACCTTTGCCCCCCCACCCCCCGCTTGCCGAAGCTCCACGGGGGCGGGCCGATAGGACCACCGCACGCCCTTCTATGCCCCTGGCTTAGGGTCTGGGGCTACCTGGCACTGCCCAGGCCGGCTGTGAGTGGCTGCCCGTCAGCAGCCACTTACTGGTGGGTGGGGCCTGCTCTCCCCACCCCGTCCCTCCTCCTGGGGGACTCACCCGAGGCCTGACCCCCCTCTCTCCCCGCTGGCAAGGGAGCTCCGAGAGCCAGGACCCAGGCCGCAGACAGCCGCCTTTCTGCCTGCTGGCGGGCAGGGCTCAAGTCCCCATCTTAAAATTTCTTAATCAAAAACATTCAGAACAACCTAAATTGTGGTTTAAGCTTCACTTCTCAGGGTTGAGTATTGACAAAAATCAAAACATCCATGTTGCTCAGTTTTTAGAATGTTAAGAGGAATATTTTCATGGTTTTGTTCTCTCCTCATTGTAGCTTTTGAGATGTGTGTACCATGTAATTCAAAAAAGAGCATTCAAAAGAGAACCTTTTACACAAGGAATTTAACTAGTCGATTTAAACATAGCTAGCAGTCTTCTCTTGGATACCTAAGTTTAGTTTTCATCTATGATCTTTCTATGAGACCAGGTTAGATGTACAATGATCTCTTCATCAGTGTTCTACAGCATGATGATGAAGAAGACGGGCTGTGGAATTAAGCTCAGATAAACACTTCAGAAGCCTTTCGGAATTATGTGGCAAAAGACAGACGTCTTAACCTCTGATCCCAGAATCAGGTTGGTGTTTTATTGATTACCTACTATGTACCAAGCATTGTTTTAAGAATCAAGGAGCATAATACAAACAGATTTAATGCATTCTCGGGAAGGCTACATTTCAACTGGTGGAAGTAAAGATTTTTGCAATTAATTAGCCTGAACCTTTTCAGGGAGGATTAGGTGGAAAGATGAAGATAAAACAGAGTGTCGTGGTTGGGTACAGGGGTAGATCATGCTGGACCTTAGAAGTCCTGACAACGAGTATGGCCATGGGAGGGTTTCCTCATTCTCTTGTGCTGACTAAGTGAGAGAGCGCATGGCATAGTGAGCCCTCGACAGGAGATGATACCGTCATTGTTATTGTGTGATAAAGTCTGACATATGCAGCGAGATCCAAAATATTCATTCTTGTGAAATTCAGGGTCAAGACATTGCAAGATTTATGAGGTGAGACCAGGATCTAGACAGTGGGTGAACATCAGTTGTCATTCACCAAAAAGTCAAATTCTTACCTTGAAGCACAAGTTACTGACATCACTTTCTTGTCAGCAGCAGCATCGATTAATTTGAAGTCAAGTCTTTTTTTTTTTTTTTTTTTTTTTTGAGACTAGGTCTGGCTATTTTTGCCTGTGGAACCACAGGCTCTCGTTGCCCAGGGTACCACAGACTCAAGCCATCCCCAGCCTCAGCTTCCCAGGTAGCTGGGATGACAGGCGCGCGCCACCATGCCCAGCTATTTTTTTGGAACTAGGTCTCGCTACCGACCCCAGGTGGGACTCGAACCGCGATCCCTAGCCCCGGCCGCTTCATAGGCTGAAGCTTACAAGCACGAGCCAC
>PVHY01032594.1:0-11749 GCA_004024945.1 Uropsilus gracilis
CCCTCCCGCAGTTGTGTACTTTCATTTGGTTGTCCATATATTAGTGAAACCATTTGGTACCTGTTTTTTTCCTTCTGACTTGTTTCTGCCAGTATGATTGCTTCTAGGTACATCTATGTTACCAGAAAATCATCAAATTTGTCATTTTTTATTGATGCGTAATATTCCATTGTGTATATATACCACATCTTTTTCATCCAGTCCTATTTTTGGAGCATTTGGGTTGTTTCCAAGTTCTTGCAATTATAAATAGTGCTGCAATAAACATCCGAGCACAGGTGTCCCTTTGTACCCACACTGAGATCTCCTTTGGGTAGATTCCCAGAAGAGCGATTGCTGGGTCAAATGGTAGTTCCATTTTCATTACTTTGAGGGTCCTCCACACTGCTTTCCATAGTGGTTGGACCAGTTTACAATCCCACTAGCAGTGTAAAAGTGTTCCTTTCTCTCCACATCCATGCCAGCACTTGTCGTTGTCTGTTTTTTGGATGTGAGCCATTCTTACTGGTGTAAGATGTTATCTCATTGTGGTTTTGATTTGCATTTCCCTTACTGCTAATGATGTTGAACATTTTTTCATGTGCCTAATGGCCATTTGGACTTCCTCTTTGGAAAAGTTTCTTTTTAGATCTTCTCCCCATTTTTTAACTGGGTTCTTTGCTCTGTTTTTGCTAAGTTGTGTGAGTTTTTTGTGTATCTTTGTTATCAGACCCTTGTCACTTATATGGAGGGCAAAAAATTTTTCCCACTCAATTGGGGTCCTTTTTGTTTTTTCTTTTGTCTCTTTTGCATTACAGAAGTTTTTTAGTTTGATGTAGTCCCAGCTGTTTATGTTTTCCTTCATTTTTTTTTGCCATCTATGGATGTGGCCAAAAAAGGATTTCTGAATTGTAACTCATGAAGGATTTTGCCCAGGTTTTCCTCTATGTATTTTATGGTTTCGGGTCTTAAGTCTAAGTCTTTTATCCATTTTGAATTAGTTTTTGTACATGGTGTGAGGGAGGTGTCTTGGTTCCTTTTTTTACATGTCTGAACAAGAGAAATTCTTAAAGTGTGTAAAGTCAAAATGTCCTAAATGCATTTCATTTTGTATAGTTACCATGTGATCATTAAATAGATTAAAATCGCATCCATGTTCAATAACGTAAATGAGCTAAAATCTAGAAAACATGCAATTAATATGTAATACATGCCAATCATGATTAGAGTAACTGCTTTTTATTAACATCCACCTTAATAAAGGCAATTTTAAAATTGTTTTTGCACTAGATTGAATGTTAGCTATGCCATTTATATGACAGGTAATATGTGGATGCTATTGTTCAATTTGATTTCAGTAAATTTCCTATTCATTTAGAAGATAACCTGACACATGATTCTATTTCTATAATAAATAACTTTCCTAACAATGGCAGTCAATGGTCCAGAATTTTAACCACAGCCAAAATCTGTGATGTCTTTGGATGGTAGAGACAGTGTATGTTGGAAGCAGTTAACAAATGACTTCATAGACAGACCAATCTTATCAAGAGTTATTTACATACCAAATGTGATCCATTCACAGTGGGGAGAAGGTAATGACTATCAATCATCTCAATAGGCTGCTATCATAGAGGGGAATTTGTATCCAAATAATGACATAAACATTGTTCCTCAGATTATTGCAGTTATGACCCTTTAACCAATTATTATGGAGGTAAAGTCTTTTGGTAATAAAAATACATTTAAATTTATACCTTCTGAAAATGACATCAGGGCTCAAGGAAATAGTTTATTGCATGCATTTTTATTATCTTAACAGGCAGTAAGATGATGGTGACTTTACTTAAGACAAACATCATTATCAGTTTAAGAAATGCTGATGATAACTATTTATGTGCATGTTTTGTAAAGATATTTGCATTGTATAGAATAATGACATCAAGTATGTCCTCTGTTTAATTAGCCTGATTAAACAGAAGACTATACCAACTAGTCTCTTAGATGGAATGTGTTGATTAATAGAATAGTAATTAGTGTTAGCTTTGAGAGAAAAATAATGCTCACATAAGGTAAAGGATAAATAAGATGCTTTTAATTTATATAGTCTACTTTCATCATAAAATATATTTGTAATCAATGAACACATGCAAAAGTATTAACAGGGGCAACATTTGCAATGTTTCAGGGATAAGATAAAAGCTATAAGGAAGAGTAAAGCGTACTCTCTGTGGTACTCTATAGTAGGTGATCACTGACCTTGGAAGAATATAATATAGTTTACGTAATTAGAGAACAAGTGTCTTTAGGGAAGGGAAAACTGAAATTTTGAACATGTTCTGTACACAAAACTCTTTAGGAACTTTATTTTCTCTTTATCATGGTAAATTTTGCCTAGAGTCATCATCTCTGAATTGTGGAAATAAGGCTATTATACATAGCATATGTAAATACCTTTTCTAAGATCACATAAGTAATCATAAATGGAACCAAGATTCTAACTCACACCTGTCAAAATTAAAAACCCATACATTTTACAATGGAATGCAGGTGAAATAATTTTGTATGTATACCATTCTAAGGTTGTCACAAAAAAGGGTATGGGAGTGAGACAATGAGAAAGTAATTGTAGCATTGTAGTCTAAGTTCAGGAGAATAAAAATTGAGAAATACTTGTTCTAACTAAAACAGAGTTCTGCTATATCATGACATTCACTGAAGAATTTCTTGCTTTCAAATATTTGCGTATTTTCTAGGTATAAAGTTTAACTAAAATCCTAGAGACAGAGGTGAATCATTGCAAATTATTTTGTGAACCTTCCAAGGTTAATAGGTTTCCCAACTGAGTGGGTAATTGGATTACTTTTCTTTCTTTCCTAATTATTTAATGTAGTGAGTAGTATTTTAAGTTTATATGTGTATTTATAGTAAGATATCAGTTGGTAGTTTTTTTTTGTCCTGCTAGAATTTGGCACATCATATCCTTATCATTATATTTGTGGGCAAGAATTGTCTGTAAAGTTACATTGTTATCATTTTGGTCCAGTAATCAGTAGTATTGACCTCATTCTGAATCATAATTATTTATATTCCATATCTCATAATTACAGTATCTTTGTCATATTTGAGTCAGATGCTGATACTTAATTTGACTCTTCAGATTGTATTTTACTTGCTTTTTATCATGCCTTGTAACTTATTTTTTGAGAGTAAGATGTATTGTTATCAGGCAATAGGAACTTAGTTCAATAGTCCTTCAGTGAAATTGGCCATTAGAAAGACCAAGTATTTCAGGCAGATGCAATTTTTTTAAAGTGAAACAGAAGCTAAGATCATTGTTTTTTTCCTTTTATTCATAACTCTGTCTCATGATCTATGCAGTTAGTACAGAGTTTTATTTGCTTCTTTGGGAGATACAGAATTGTAGATTGTGCCTTTACTCATAGTCCCACAATGTCTCAAGAATACCGCTTATTTCCACAGCACATAAAATTCTTTCCCAGATATGATCCAGTAACATAAATGTCTCATTTATGTCACACAAAGAGTAACTAGCCTATTGTTTCACTCCAGCATGTTTTCTCAATGTATTGTTCCATGTAATTCCAACTATGACTTACAGAATCCTACAGGAAGTAAGTGGAACCACAGGTCCCATCACAAAAATCAGGTATGTGTTTCTAATGGAATGTGCCCCAAATATCCATCCACTATGCAAGTTGAGCAACTCCATTTGAAACAATTTTACATAATGAGCTTTCTCACAAGTCTTTTTCAGAAGGAAAGTTTGAAAATAACAAAAATCAAAAGCAATTTATCATTACTTTCCACTCATTAATTCTTTGGTATTTAAGCAATAGATTTAACTTTTAAATGAGAAAGACTAATAAAGTGTAAATATCTAAGCTCTAGGTTCTCCAAGCAGGTCCTCAGCTTTATTTCCTAGAATAATGTGGTTGAAAAGGGCTTAGATGATGAAACAATAATATCTGATTATATATTACATGTAAATATAGAAATATATTTTTACTAAAAAAGGAACCTGATTACAGAAATAAAGATAAAAATCAAATAGTAAAGTCAGTAAGTTGGTCAGAATGTTTAAATACAATTATAATTTAAAATGTAATTGTAAGACAGAGTTATATTATAGATTATATGAAATACAGTATCTAGTTCTCTCTAATAATCCAAAGAAAAACAAAATTATCAAAGGGAAATGTTTTCCCCAAATTCATAACTGCAATTAAACTGTGATTTAAAAGATCCATGTTTGTACTAAAATAAAAGAAATCAATGAATTTCTGCTAAGTTAAGGAAATAAAATGAAAATGATAATTAACAGAAGGAAAATTGGAAAAAGATTTCAAAAATATTAAATAATTCATTAGCTGGGCCTGGTGGTACATGCCTGTAAACGGCAGCCTAGAAAGCCAGGGATCACAGCTTGAATCCTGCTGGGAGCACGTAGTGAGACCTAGTTCCAAAAAATATATACCTGGGTGTGGCAGCACATGCCTGTAATCCCAGTTATCTGGGAAGTTGAGGCTGGGGATTGCTTGGGTCTGTGGTACCCCAGGCAACGTGAACCTGTGGTTCCACAGGCAAAAATAGCAAGATCTACTCTCAAATAGATAAACAAATAAACAAACAAACAATTCATTAAAATACTCAGAATATTTTAATCTTAATCCAAAATTAACCTAAAATGAATTTTGTCACTATAGCACAAAGGTATAGATGTACAGACTTTATTTATGACAATACAAATATCTGATAGTTAATGAACTCATTTAACATATGCAGACTATTATTATTATTGTTAGTTGTGATCTCCAATGTCACCATAAAAACTGAATTGATAAAACTGAACATTTTGCTGTTTGGAGTAATATGGGATTAGTATCCTCTGGTCACAATATTCCATCAGTAGGAAACACTCAACCCATATTTATGGCTATGCCTACTGAAAGACACCACATTCAGTATTTACTGTTGATTCTTAAAACATTGAACTCATGGCCAGCAACATTTAAGTCATTCATGAGTTAAACATATTTTATATACCAGCATTAATTCATGAGGTACATCTAAACTTTCTCAAGCTTGATTATAACAGGATTGCACTGTGCTTGGGGGATATTTTAAACAGTGTATGCACCATTCAAAAAAAAAAAAAAACCCACAAAATGAGAAATAACATGGTCCAGAAAAGATTATACAAGGAACACTTTAATAATATGAGTACTGAAACAAACAAGGCAGATTTTTTTTCAACCTCAGTAGAGCATAGAGAGGGCAAGTTAATAAAATGGCTGTTTTTTTTGTGAATACCCACAAATAAGTATTAAAAGTACTGCCAATATTGATTTGGAGGGTTACATATTTTAGTGAATAGGTGAGTTAGCAAGTAAAGAATTCATGAAAAACAAAGATTTAGATATTGAGAGTGTTTATTTTATTGGAGCAAAAAGAAATTATACTGCTAGACCACTTTTGCCTCTTAAATATGTTTCACTTCTTTTCATCACTAAGATATCAGTGATAGATGTTCATCTTCCCTCCAACTTTCCCATCTTTGTCTTTTGTTGGTATTCTTTATTCATATATTAATTTTTGAAATGCAAGATGTTCCTCCAAGTTCTTCTCATTTCATTCTGTACTCTCCCTACACAAGCTCTGGTATAGTCAGAAGACTAACAAAATTTTATCTCCATTGAAAATTCTGTCTCTGAGCTTCAGAAGTATATACAGTGGACAACAAGACACTTCCACTTTAGTGTCCCAAAGGCACCTAGAAATCAATGAACATAAAACTGAATTTATAGCCTTTCTACACAAAACTTGAACCTACAGTCTAAAGGATTTATGGTAAAAAGAAACTATAACATGGGGAATATTTTGAAAATGTGTTTAGGTAGTACACAATACTAAGGTCAGTTCTATTTTAAAATCAGACAACTTGAGAGCTAGAATATGTGAACCTTATATTTCTCCATAGTTCATTAGTGAATATATATATATATATATATATGTCAAGAAGTAATCTAAATTTTTATACCATATTTTAATTCCATATTTATATCTTTTAAATACATGCAGAGTATAATTGCTTTAACTGATAAATGATCATGATTAAATTGTTATAAATATAGAAAATAATTTTTTATTGTCTATAAATCTCACCTTATTTATTTTATAAAAAATGTAGTCTCTGATTGCACAGTCCAAGATAAATATTTATAGAAGGTAAGTGATGACACTAGTGAAGTTTCAAGCTTTAGCGCTTACCTATTTAAGCCTGAATGTTCAGCATTCTGATTAATATAAAATTTGAAATGCCAAATTGTAAATCTTAAAATCTTATTGGTACTCAACAAATATTTGAAAATGAATTGGTGAGGCAGAAGGACGCATTTCCATTACAAACTAGATAGGTAAATATTTTATTGTCTGTGGCTAAAGATCAAGATATTAAAAAAAGAAAATCAATGTAGTCCAAATCACCAATTTTAATGCATTTTACATTTTATCCTTTAAATGTTGTATAAAGAAACATTTTGTGTTGTTTCATTTGTAAAGTTCCTAAATGCAGTTTTGTTTCTTTCAATAAGCTTTCTTCTTTGGAAATTCTTATTGACTCATCTACCCCAGAATCATTACATTTTCCATGTAAGGTGTAAAATAGCTATTTCTTTCTGAAAGTAGCTTCTTCATAGAGTTTCTGAGTTTGATATCACATGTGTTACTCTTTTCCTACCTTTTTACACTTAAATGCATATTATGAATTTGGTTTTGAAATATTGAAACATGAAAATAATAAAAATGAATTTTATTTTATAGATGACAATTCATCTAATAATGTCTGATATATTCATTGTGCATTGTTGACACACATTTCCAATGTTCTTAATACAAAGAGATACCAAGTGTTAAATATACATATATTTCTAATTTTTCAAATGGCAAAGTACAGTTTTTCCCCTTTTAAATAATTGTTTTTGTATCCGTTTCCTGCAAGCATGAGTACAGGAAGTGATAAAGTTGACACAGTTGCTGATGGATTTTTCAGTAGCTCATGCCAAGTTGTTTCCTGGTGCCAAATACAATAGATCAGGAAATATGGCACGTGACCAGAAAAATCTTATTGTTTTAACTCAGTTTTCTTTCTTGCTATAAGTCTACGCAAGAATTTCCCAGAATACTTAAATATTTCTTCATTAAGATGAATTTACAAATGTTCAAATAGTTATAGTTTTCAAACTCACAGAATTCCAAAATTATAAAATAGTCCAAGAAATTCATTTAACTTTTTCAAGAATAAAAAATTGAATAAACATATTTGCATAAAAAATGAATCAGATAACAAAAAAATATATCACTATAATTCTTATGAATTTTATACAAACACTATTTCTCAATCTACTTACTAGGATCATATTATAATTAATGTTACATGTTACATCTGTTACATAAGCAATGAATGTTGTTTAATGCGGTAAATCACAGTGTTTCCACTAAAGTTTTATGGACCTAGTAGTGTTCCTGGTTTTGCTTCTACCATACTTTAAAGAGTGCTGAATCAGCTGTCTTTTCCATGGGGTCAATAGGTGTGCAACACTGCTTATTTTCCCATCTCTATTCCCAAATATTTATTAATATATGAAAAAATGTTTTCATTCCCAAATTTCCATCACCCTTTTGGCTGTTATTTTGCATTTAGTAAGAATTTGGCTTAGCTATTTTTTCATGTTTTTTCTCAAAGAGTGAAAATAAGGTTTTATGGGAACATGAAGTCAACTAAATCAGCAGCCAAACACAGACTTGAAAAATATTATTCATGTTCCATAGGGTCTTGTAAAATACAAAGACCACATCATCCTTGCATGTGAGCTATTTATGTAAACACTCTAAAAGGCAAGCCTGTTGAATTAAATTAATCCAGTTCACCTTAAATAAAATTCATCATGAATTAGGAAGTCTTTTGACTCTGTTGTAAAAAAAAAAAAAAAAAAAAAGTACTACATGGATTATATTCTTCATACAACCTAGTACATCTGACAAACATATTTTAATTGTTTAGGTCTGAGGTTTGAGATAGTAACAGACACAATCATGTTAATGTACTTGACATACTTCTATGGCTAATATTGATCTATGGTTTATGACCATGAGATTCAATAGAATTTTAACTTAAAAAAAAAAAAAAAAGAAATGAAATCAAAGCAAAGAAGTTAGGAGGTAAACAGGCAAGTGACATTTTTATTAAAAATTCTAATTTCTTTAATTCTTTCATTCATTCATTCAATTATTGTTGAGATGAGAGCTCTCTATGTTGCCCAGGGTTATTTAGAACTCATGGACTCAGGAACAAAGACTGATAAACTAACAAAGATTATGAGACAAGGAAAGAATATTGGACAATAGGTTTAAAAATGAGATTAGTTGGAGATAAGGAGGAAGACAGGTAGAAACACATAATCATACAAAGAGAGACAGTAAGAAAAAAAATCTTTTTTTGTCTTTTGTCATGTTATTTCTGTGACCGAAATAAGGTCCTCTTTTGTCAATCAAGGGTGCTGATCTCTGTTCTAAAAACGATTCGATTCAACTTTTAAACGGATACAAATCATTGCCCAAAATAAATATGGAAGGGGTGAATCAGATAGACAGACATCTTTTATTTATTTTTACAAACACATTCCCAACTTCAAGAAGCAAGAAGAAGCTCATTCATGCCAAAAGGAATGGAAAAAATAATAAAAAAAAAAACAAGTGTTAAAAACATAAACATAGAAAAACTAGTATTTGCTGGGGAGGCAAAATAATGCTTGAGAAACTTAGGGAAACAAAAGGAAAACTGACTTAGGAATATAATTATTGTGCATCTCATCACCAAAAGGACAAAAGAAGTCTAAATTTAACTAAAAATTCTCCAAAAACTTTTCAAAAATACAAAATATTCTAATCTCATTGACAATAATCTATTGCCCTATTGTGATGTAATATTTTGCCTCCAGTACATAATTACCTATTTGTAATATTTTGCCTCTGAAAAACTATGGAACAATGATTCTCTGTTATGGATAGCTGGCAGAAAGCTTGGCCACTGTGTTCAGAATTAAGCTAAAATTTACAAATAGAAAAAAAGAAAGAAACAAAAGATTATTTTGTGAATCTTATCATTATTTTCAGTGTCTTATATTCACAAAACTACTAATTATTGACTATCATTGTAACTTGTTTTAAAATATCTAATTCCTAGAACATATTAGTAATAATTTTAAGGCATTTTCTAATTCTACATAGCATGGCATTTTAATATATTTTTAGGATTTCTGAAAGTCTTCAACTCCACATCTTTTTGGTTTTATGAGGTTGAAATTGACATATTTTGAAAACAATCTTTTAAAAAGAAGGTGTTTATTCTTTTTGCACCAAAAAAACAAAAACAACCTTCTTAGTAATTACAGATAGTCTTAGAATTAAGAAAAATGTTTAAGTAATTGATAGGTGTAATGATAACATGTTCCAAATATGTAAGAAATAAGTATGTTATATCTTCACTAACATTTTCAAAGACTAGTAGTGGTCATATTAGAAATACTTTTTGTATCGACTAAAAATATGGAAACTTGAAAGATTTATCTGCTAGTTCCTGATTTTGCAGCATTGTTCTTTTAAGTAAAAGAATTCTTTATCTCATGGGTTTAGCTTTGGGAACTTTTCTCTGCTTGCAAAAATTTTGGGAAGTTTTGATGAATTTTCTTCTGCTTGTCTTTGCACTGTTGAACACAAAGTATTTATTATTCACATTTAGCACATTGACTTCCTAATTTGCCTGACAGTAAATTTTAGATACAGAAGGGGAATTGTGAAATCCAAATATCAAGATATCTTTCCTAAGTGGCTTATCTTACAAATTTTACCATGAGGAGGACTTTTGAAAGTGAGCTTTGTATGTTCCAAGAACACTTAGGACAGTTCAGCTCTAGCCAAGGAGAAAGTTGCCATTCCCTTAAAGTCATTACTATAGAATGACCCAACACAAAGGGATCAGACTGTGCGAGCTGCATCTTCTTACCTCATATTTTCAATTTATTTTGGTGTGCTGGCTTTTGGAGAGGCTCTTATTGGTCTGGAATTAGTCTTCTTATCTTGTGAAACATCTGTACTGTATTGTTCCAAAGGATTAGCTCCCTCTGGGGATTCTGTGAATTCAGGACAATGGAGGTCGTTAAAGGTGCAAACATTTATTTTCCGGTCTGTAGTTCAGCAGGGGAAAACCATGCAGCTGAAGGGTTTTTCTTTTTTAATCCCAAGTTCAGCATTCTTGAAAATATAACTAAACAACACTGAAACCTACTAGTGTTATTACACTACAGTTGATGACATTAGGAGCTGAGTTATTTGCCCAAGAAGAAGAGAGAAGAAAACATGAGATTCCATGAGAAAGCTAAGAACTAAAAATCCACCAGAGTATGACTGTGGGGAAAACACAGCATGGTCTTGGGGTCTTAGGGGTCTTATATTATTCTCCTGCAGTTTTGTAACTTGCAATTAACATTCTCCCTCCTTTTCATCTGGTATTTCTAATTCTATTAACTGTGCTTTCTCAAAAAAAAAAAAAAAAAAACAAAAAAAAACATGGGAGTGCAGCTAGAGCTTACAACACAGATATTTGATAAGTGCAAGTGAAGAGAAAAACCAAGTAGGGAGAAACACATTTACACATTTCCTCTTGCTATGTGTTTAATTGAGTTTCCTTAAAACAGATAAGATGAAGTCATAACCCCCAGTGCCTCAGAATGTGACCTTATTTCAAAATTCTTTACAGATGTTGATAATTTAGATAATGTCATACTGAGAGAAGGTGGGATGATAATCCAGTCTGACTGGTATCCTTATAAGAAGGCCATGGGAAGCAGACACACAGAGAAAGAAGGCCAGATGATGGTGAAGACAGAGACTGGCTTTGTTTACCTGCAGTTAGGAGGAGACCAGATGGCTGGCAAATCACTACAGAGAGGCCATAGGCACATTTCTTTACATATTTCAGAAGGAGCATGGCCTTCTGATAATCATTTTTGCGGTTTTAGCC
Source organism: Uropsilus gracilis (assembly GCA_004024945.1). NCBI lineage: Eukaryota > Metazoa > Chordata > Mammalia > Eulipotyphla > Talpidae > Uropsilus > Uropsilus gracilis. The sequence continues at coordinate 11,081 of PVHY01032594.1, forward strand.
ACCAGAACTGTGAGACAGTGTATTTCCCTTGAATTAATCTTCTTATTTGTTGTACTTGGTCAAGGTAACTCTAAGAAATGGATATGCTTATTATGTTACAGCTAATAAAACAGGTTAAGGTTCAACTTAAGTTTCCATGAGTAAAAACAAAACATCTATACTTTTTTTTTAATTCCCTAAGCTGTATTAGGGACAATGTGCAGGTAGAAAATTTATAGTAAAGGGGATAGTGGTGATAATGGAAATGCAAGCAAGAGTATGTTCTTCCAATTTCCCTGCATAGGAAAGGATATTATTATCCCATCTGCTGATCTTCTTGAAAAATTTCTAAAAACATGTAGCAGAACCTCTGTAAGACTGATTACTTTTGAGTTTTATGAAGTATGTGATTTAAATGCCAAATTCATTCATTAGGCCAATATTTATTAATTGTGTGTTCTGATATATACATAGGTAGTAACATCAATTTAGAAAGTAACTTCCCTCCTCTCTAAAGAGGAATAGAATAGAACAATTATAGAATAGAATAGAATAGAATAATAATAGAATAGAATAATAGAATAGAATAAGATGAGATAGGATAGGATAGGATAGGATAGGATAGGATAGGATAGGATAGGATAGGATAGGATAGGATAGGATAGGATAGGATAGGATAGGATAGGATAG
>PVHY01032595.1:0-11758 GCA_004024945.1 Uropsilus gracilis
CAGCAGTCACCTAGCTGCACAGTTGCGGGGGGGGGGGGGGGGGAGGAGAATACTCACCTGTAGCGCTCCTCCTGCAGGCACTGGGTCATGTAGGTGTAGTCCCGCTGCAGCTGCGCCTTCAGGTCCTCCATTGAGTCCTCCAGGTGGGACTGGCCCTCCTTGATCTCCCGCAGCTCCTCCAGCAGAGCATCCAGGTTTCCGGGGGCCCCATACAGTGTGTTTGACTTGGGGCTCCCCAGCGCCCCAGCGGGCCCCGCCCCGGAGTTGCTGCCCGCCCCAGCCGAGCTGGCACTGGCACTGGAGCACTCGTCATCGCTACCATATTTGGGACTGGACACGAGTGTGGCGCTGCCGCTCAGCGCCCGGGCCGCCTCCTCGGGGGGCCCGTCCTCCAGGGGGTCCTTCAGGTGGGCGATGTTGTCAGCACTGCCGAACTTGTTGCGGATGAGGCTGGCAAACTCGCGGGGCTTGGACACCACAGCAGTGTGGGTGGCCTGTGAGAGGCCTGACAGGCTGCCCTTGACGCCCTCCACCACGCCACCCCCAAAGCCACTGATGCCAGCGCGCACGTTGGCACCCACATCCTTCAGTCCCTGCTGCATGTCCCGCAACACATCCTTGGGCTGCCGCGACGGCCCATTCTGCTCGATCTCCTTCAGCCGGCGGCGGTAGTGCTCCAGCTTCTTGTGCAGCTGGGCGATGGTCTGGGCCGACTTCTGGTTCTTCTTCTCGAACACCTGCTTGATGCGTGACGCCTGCTGCTTGTCTGCATTGTTGGCCAGCTTCAGGTACTCTGCCACGTTGTCGTCCCGCGCCTCCTGCTCGATCTTAATCTGCTCCGTGATCTTCAGGATCTTCTGGTGCAGGTGGTCGATGGCTGCCTTAGTCCGCTGGGGGTCCGGGGCACCTTCCGGCACATCCAGGCTGACCGGGCCATCAGAGTCACCATGGCCAGGGAGATTAAGGGCCACAAGGTCCCCCTTGTCGACCTGAGACAGAGGCAGGAAGAAGACGTGTGAGCCCCCTATGAAACCGAGAGAAGGGGACTCAGAGGGACCCTCTCACGTGCCCCTAGGCACCTCTGGACTTAGCCTGGAAAATGGGTGCAGGGTCAGTAAGAAACTTCAGGGAGACACATAAAGGAATGACCACATCAGTGTTCCCTGACCACTGCTATTTCAGAAGGATCCTCTCACCTCCCAGCTTCCCTATCCTTCAAATACCCGAAACACAGCCTAGCAGGCCTGAGAGTCCCAGGGGAAGCTCAGGGACATACAGCTCTAGACAGACAGAACCTCCAGGCCAGCACTCCTGCTCCTCCATCTGGACAAGCAGGTCTGTTCCAGAGCTCTCTCCAGAGAGAGTCCTCTGCACTTCACTCCCTCCAAGGCGCCACCTCAAAAGCCTCTTACCGGCAGCTGCACCCAGGGCCCATGGAGAGCCTCTCCACCCTCCTTACCCCCTCAACCTTGACACAGTTCAGTGGGCCACCCCGCCTCTGCTGATGCACGCCCACCCTGACCTCTGTGTTACCTTCCAGCTCCCTGGTGTTGTCAGCAGCCTCTTCCGCTTCATTGGGGCAGGCGCTCCGGCCCCTCCCAGCTCCAGACCCAGAGAGATGGCTCACACTAGCACCCACCCCTGTGGCCAGGCCCCCTAGGACTCAAGTCCCAGAGCAACTCATAGGCCAAGGGAGGCCGGGACCAGTCGGGGGCCCCCTGGGTCCCAGCCACCCAGCTTGGAAGGGGATGAATGCACAGGAAGGAGATGACAGTCCCTTTTCCTCGCCAGCAGGCAGGGTGGCTTCCCAAGTGCATCAGGGTGACACAAAGAAAGGATCGGAGAGACTAGGAGGGAGGAGGAAGTCAAGAAAGGAAGGAAAGGTCACAGATGACAGGCGGGGTGGGGACCGCCAGGTCAGAGCAGTGCAGGTCTAGAGGCCCCGTCCCGGCCAGCGGCCCTTGGTCTGGGGAGGACCTCGGCCTGGGGAGGACCGCTCCGTCCACAGCGAGTCCCTGGTGTCTTATCACCATGCAACAGCGGAAGCAGCAGGAAATGGCTCAACCCCATGTATTTTTACACACAGCGCAGCACAGCATACCCCGAGTGAGGCTGGGCCAGATCTCCACTCCTTCTATGTATGGGGGTGGGGAGGAGGAGGGTGGGGTGAGGTATATGTAGGGGAAGAGGTTAAACACAAAGAAAGTGGCCGAGTCACAAGCACAAAAGCGGAAGCGGCACGTGCCAATTACAGGCAGAAGTCACTGGGCTCGTTTCTGCTGAGGCGCAGCCTGACTGGAAAACACTGTTGAAAACAATGGCCCCACTGGCTCCGAGGAGGGAGGGTGGGTGGCTCCTCCAGGGGCTTCCTCTGGGGACTTTTCAGGTCACAGCGGGCATGCTGGGGACAGTGCCAACCCCTTCCTGATCTCTCCTGAAGTCAACTTTCACTTTGTATTTGCTCTGGGTTTCCCCTGGGGTCTCCGTGCCTGCCTACCTAGTCCTCTGGATGCTTGACTTTGCATACCAGAGGAGCCAATTAAACAATCTGTCCCCAGCAGTCAGACTTAAAACCCCACCCTGCAAGCAATCCCCTCCTTTTTTTTTTTTTTTTTTTTTTGAGACTAGGTCTCGCTATTTTGCCCGTGGAACCGCAGGCTCACATTGCCTGGAATACCACAGACTCAAGCAATCCTCAGCCTCAGCTTCCCAGGTAGCTGGGATGACAGGCGCGCGCCACCACACCCAGCTATTTTTTTTGGAACTAGGTCTTGCTATGTTGCCCCGAGTGAGACTCAAACCGCAATCCCTGATCCCCACCATGGCTTCCTAGGCTGCCGCTTACTGGCATGCACCACCATGCCCGGCCCTAATCCCCTCCTCTTGTATCATTTCCTGCAGGATGGCAAACCAGCCATCACTCAAATTCCCAGACCCTTGGTGTTCCCACCTGCAAAATGGGGATCATCTGCCCTCTTTTGTGAGGGTCATCTAACAAGAGAGCCTGGCACTTGTGCACACAGAAGGCACTTACTAAATGCTGTCTGGATCTTGATGGTATAATTCTTTTTTCTAGTGGAATTTATTTAAGGAGTTACACCAACAGATATATTCAGGGTTGATACTGAGTGCAGTACAAATACTGTACGAGATAAAATCCAGTTCTGTTAGTGACATGTGGCCTTTATAGTAAAGAAGCTGACCCCTTTATAAGGTGCTTGTCCCCTCTAGAGACACCTGCTTTGGGACATGATGCTTCAGGACCAGAAGTGGGGAGCAGCCAGTTCTTACTGGCTATTGGGGCTCATCTCTGGCAACCCACTGTCTTTCCTCTCTTGACCTGATACCAGCACAGCCTGCAAATGGAAAAGCATTTGACACTGGTTGTGAAGTCCCCAGGAGCAGGGAAAACCAGCTGAGGCCCACAGTGGGCTGCAGGGGCTGGAGGCTCCTCTTCTCAGCCCTGGGGCCCAGGGGTCCCACAGCAGCCACAGCACCTTCCTGTCTCCATGAGGTTACAACGACTATTTCTGCTTCTCTTTCACAGAACACCCTGCCACATGCTTCCCGGGACACCCCCACATGCACAACTTCAAAGCCTTGTCAAGAGTGGAGAGACATGGGGGTGACAAAGGACAGAGCCCAGGAGGTGGCAGCAGATGGGCTGAGTATGAAGGCAGGAAAGTTAAAGCTGAGAAGAAAAAGATGAGAAAGCTGTTAAGAGGGAGAGAATAAAAAAGTGTGTGAGACGAGAAAGAATTGCCAAAAGAGAAAGAATAGCGAGGAAGCAGGTAAGTGGGTCCACATGGTGGGGAGGGCACGGTGTTTGAAACTGAGTGACATCTCCATGGCGTGCTACCAGTGACAACGGCCAGGATGGAAGCAGTGTCTGCTTTCCTAATGATGCTTCCACTCAGTGTTTTTGGAGTTTGTCATAAAGCCTCAGGCAGCGGAGCCCCCAGGCCCTCTATCCACAACCAGCTGTCAGCCCCACATCTGGGACTGCATGCCCAGCACCTCCTCACTGCACTCTCCTTCCCAAACAGGCTGGACATGGCTCACCTGGGCTCACAGTTACGAAGCCCAGGCCAGACCCCTGGGCACAGGTCAGGGTAGCTCCTGGAGGGGAGCTGTGGGGGGAAGCTTTGTTTGTCCCTCCACCCTCATCCAGACCAGGGTTGCTGGGGGCCAGAGCAGGCTCCTGGCTCACAGTGCCCAGCAGTGAGGGTTGACAGAGGCTGAGGTCTTAGAAGTGCTAACAGGTGCTCTGGGCCAGACAAAGCAAGGCTCCCTGCATGCATCCTGGCTCTGGAAGGACTTGCTTGAGGCTCCCACAGGTAGAAAGACCCCTCCGCTGGTCCTCTCTGCATTATGGACTTCTTCCTGGCTCCTCACAGCAACTCCAAATCAAGTTGGATTAGGCACCCTGCCAGGTACAGGTGCTCCCAGCAGCTCTCCCTGCTCCCACATCCTCAGGCCTGAGCTCCCCCATGCCCTCCTTTGCTACACTAGTGAGCAGCCTTGACCCGAGGCTGGAGCACTCGGCAGACACTTGGGACAGAAGCATCCTGGTTTCAGGGAAGGGGGAAGGGCATTAGCCGTGTGAACTGTGACATGCGCTGTGGGCCCATCAACTGTCTCCACTTGCAAGGGGTGTGTGTGCCTCAGCTGGGCTCCCAAGAGATGAGGGCCTCCTCACCTGTGTTCCCACCCCCTGGGCCCCTTCAGATTTACAGAGAGCACCTGTGCCAGTCGCTAGCAGCTTATGCAGACGCAAGCCTTCCTGTTCCAGCAGGTGCTCTGGGGCTAGAAGGTCAAACTGAGGTCACTTGGACCGAATGCAGGAGAGGAAAGGCCTTTTCAGGTTCCTGCGCTTCCCTTCAGGAGCAGACAGCCCTATCACAATCTGGTCCCCTCCCTGGGGGGAAAGGGGATGGGGAACAAGGGTGTCAGCCCTGTGGGCCTGGTCCAGCAGGTGGAGGGCTGGGCAGGATGCTGGTCCTGAGGGGGTCTCAGCAGAGTGGCACCACGGCTCACCTTCAGCCTCTTATTGATGTGAAAGCCCCCTTGGGATGGAGCGCTGGCTCAAAGATGCCCGTTTGCATTAGTTCCCAGAGGGAAAGGGAGGAGAGCCAGGTCAGGGTGAAGAAGGAAGTCAGCCCACTGCCAGCTAACATCCACCTACAGAGGCCAGGAGGGGAGACCTGACATCAGTCATACCAACCTGCAGTTCCCACCAGACAGACTGGAACCATCGCTCCAACTCTCAGTGCTGCTGGCAGGGGCTCCCCTCCTCCTCCTCATGGCATGGCTCTGTCCCAGCCTGGGGGGGAGTCAAGCACCCCCAGGTTGGGGGAAGGGGTGAGCAGGCACCACCCCACCCTGGTTCCTGTGGTGCCTGGGAGCATAAGCGGCTTTTCTCCAAAGGGCAGGGAAGCAATGCTTAACACTTAACAGAATGCACTGCTTCTACTTACCAGGGTTGGGAGGGACTAAAGGGCTATAGGGCCCCAGCTATAACCAGAGGACGCAGGGGCCAAGGCCTAAGGAGCTGGCTCTTTCTGCAGTGCCCCCTCCCCCATGGCGTGGCATACCCTCGGGGCTTTCAAGATAGTTTAGGCTGCCACCATGAAGCCAGGCTCCAGGTCACTTATAGACCCTGATGTGCTGGCTTGATCCTTCAGGCAACACCTGCATTCTCAGGGCAGTGCGACCCTCCCTGAGGCATCTCTCTCCTTAGAGGAACAGCACATTTCCTCCAGTCCTCAGTTTCTATTCCTTTCCATTCAGTCTGCTTTGGTTCTGGTTACACCACACCTTTCTGTGTCATCCCATTCCCTGCCCTGTGGTGACAGGATCCTTTGGTCCACACAATGCCCTGAACTGTCCTCACACCCAGATCTTTGGTGGCTCCCCAAGCTGCCCTCCAACTCTAGAGTCTCCTCCATTCTCCAACAGCTATCAGCACGTGCCACAGGGCTCCTTCTGGACCTCCCCATGCCCCCCTGGAGTCAGTGCTCACTGCGCCTTCACAGTCCCCTCTCCCCAGCATCCACAGCCTGAAACACTCCCTCACATCAGTTCCTTAGGCGCCGAAGGGAGTGACATTGGCCACCGGCTTCTGGTGCCATCTCTGCAGGGGTCATTCACTGGTCCCCCACACAAGGTTGTCCACCCATGCTCAGGGCCTTCCTAGTACTCACCAGCTTGGGCCTGGAGCCTAGCATCAGTCCTCTACCCTTCTCCCATCCACTTATCATGACGGAGAAGATGAAGGGGTGTATGGGAGACTACAGAACAGCCCCTCACCCCGCTGGGTAAGGGCAAACCCCTTACCCATGCATGTGCCTCTCTCCCATTCCACAATCCTCACCTCACCCCAGTCCCACCTGGTAAACTTCTCTTTGCCCCCATCAGAGATCTCACCTGTGTTGGTACCACTTCCCCAAGCCATGCTGGCAACAGAGTGCCAGGGATTCTGAGGCCCCAGCTTTCAGCAGGCTCTGCCAGGGCTCTGCACTCACAGTCTTGGGGTGACCCTGGGCTTGCCGGGGAGAGCCAGAGCCTGTGAGCAGGAATGACCAAGGCCCCGGACTCTGGGGCCGCCATCTCCAGTCTGAGGCCCAGCAGAGGATTAAGGGCATATTGCTCTGGAGAGTCCCCTTCCCCGGGTACACGGGCTGATCCTTTCCATCTGGGAGGAGAAAGGACCTTCGCGGGCTAAACCAAGACCTGACCAAGGCCCCCTCCTGCCCACCCCCACATGCAGCTGTTGCCACTGAGTTTAGTGTGCACAGGAACAGACAGGCGCTCCCACATACAGGCAGGGTGTTGGGGACCTTTCAGAGCTGTGTGACTTGCTCTGGCCACCCACCACATAGAAGCTCGATTCTTCCCCTTCACCAGTGCATGCCCAGAGATGCCCTCACCATCAGAAGCCCTCCCATGGTGCCCCTTCTTGGGGCTCAGAATGGAAGTGGACCTTCTATTCACACTTCCAGGATCTCAAAGCTCTCCAAAGCTGCAGGGGGCTCCGTGGCAGAACCTAACAGCCGGCTCAGCCTGGAGTCCTCTGTCTCTGTCCCTGCTACCCAGCCCAGGGCTTAGGACACCCTCACACCCCAGACACCCTCCCTACTCCAACGGTCACCTGGAGGCACCAGATAGCAGTCAGCTCACCAGAGGGATTTTTCTGCTCCGAGACCCTCCCCAGAATCCCACTCTCTGCTCGGGACAACACTGCAGCAGGTATTTCTCTGTTACTGTTTCCCATTTCCTCTTCCTCCCACTCTTCTGCATAGTCCAAGCAAAAACACTGGAGACTGAACACCAGACTAAACATGGGCGGCATACTCACCCTGGTCTCTTCCCCCTTGGACTTCATCCTAACAGCCCCAGTAGGAGATCCTGTGTGTGGCCAGCAGAGGGGGCCCAAGGTCCACAGCTGAGGGGAGCTCGCTGTTTGGTAGTTGGGTAGCCAGCAGTGAGGGCGCCAACAGGGTCTCCTCCACAAGGGCAGTTTCCCAGGGTAGAGAACCCAGCCATAGACAGCAAAATGAAGGCGATGCTGTTTCCACTCAGTTTTAAATACTGAGGATCAACATGGCTCATGCCGAGGGGGAGGTCCCAAGTTCAAGCCGGTTCTTAGAGATAAGAAAGGCCCAATGCTATCTGTGGGGCCCCATGCCAGGCCTGCAGTCAAAATACACCAAAAGCAAGAGATCCCAACCCCTGCACATGTGGAAACTTTGCAAATATTTGTGGTGGCCGATGACTTGGGGTTTATGGGGACAGGAGCCTAGCAAAGCACATTGCACAGGTCCTGGCATCTGGGGTCAGCTCTGAGGTGCAGATATGCAGGGTCAGGGAAACGTGCAGCAGCCCCCAAGCGACTATTAGTGATGTGGCCTCCTTTTCATCACCTACTTATGCATCGTGCACGATAGCCATGTGTCTAGAGGCTCCAAGTCCTACTGACCCTTGGAAAGCAGGGGTTGGGCCTTATACATACCCAAGCCCAGCCCAATGTACGACCCTCCTCAATACCCTCAGACCGACTGGATGATCTGGCTTCTTTAGCTGCAAATGATGACAGCTCTTCCACCCCAGGTCCCTCCTGGAAAGCCACCAAGGGAGGCAGCTTCGTCTCTTTACTCTCTAGATATTCAAGTTCCTCCAAAGCTAAGATTTGTCATTTTTCATGACAAGAGGGCAGCGGAAGGAGCTGAGTAAACTGCATTCTGGGGCTCTCTGTGGGGTCTCACTCTGAGAGCTGCCTGGGGTTCTGAAGGCTCAGAAAGGACCGGGTTAAAAGACTCCTGCCAGGTCACACGGCACCAAGATGGCCTCTGCGGGGTCACCGGAACACAGGCCTCTGACTCCCACTCAGGGAGGCTCTAGCCCACTCCAGGGACACTAAGTCACAGCACAGTGACTGGACAGCAGGTGGAGAGGGTGGGGAGAGAGCTCAGGGCTGGGCTGAAAGTCTGTTAAGAGAAAAGGAACAAACAGGCCGGGGGATGTCTGCCAGGAAAGCCAGCAGGGAGAGATGCCTTGTCCTCTGAGTCTGTTCTAGTCTCTTCTACATGTGAGAAATGTTCCCAAACCAGCAAGAACGTGGAGCTTCCTGCTCTGGGTGTGGGAAGCAGAGAGCCCTGAGCACAGGGCGTGACATGAGCTGAGGCTCCGCGAGTCAGCCCCTCGATGAAACTCAGTGTCCACCACAGCCCTGGGGGAGGGTGTAGAGATGGGGGCAGGGAGTGGGGGCCTTGCAGGCAGATATGCTGAGACTGGAGTCCCAGGCCCTGGCTGAGTCTTTCTGGGACGCAAAAAGTGCCAAGAGTCAGGAGTTGCCTGCCAGCTCTGCAGCCTGGATGGGTTCTGGATGCATTTCTTCAGAACTGCATGGGGTGGGGGCAGCAGTGCCCACAAAGTGGCAGCTAGTAGTGGAAGGCTTTGGGGTAAGACCAGAGGCATGAGGAGATGCAAGAGAAGGTGCCGAGCTGAATCCTAGGACTCCCTGCGGCCATGTGTCGGTTTTCCTAGCTGCAAAATGAACATGTGATCTTTATCTCCTGAGGCTGTTGTGAAGATAAAACTGGAACATGAGTGAAAATGGCTGACACACTGTAGTTTTGTTGATATGGATGCCTGGTCTTCATGCCCCTAGATCACTCTAGCATCTGGGAGGCCTGAACTCAGACAGAAAAAAGCCAAGAAGTAGCTGCCAGAGGAAGCAAAGTTGAGAGCGTGGGAAGAACTGTATTGGGCACCAAAACCCAAATAGACGAACCACAAGCAGCTGTGGTTTGAGACAGAAAGCACTGCCATGAGCTCTCCTTTCAAGGGCCTGGGCGCACCGGCCTTCAGAGGCCACCTCAGCAAGGTGGGCCGCTGTCATTCACAGGCTTGGGCATGGGAGTGGCGCAGTGCCCGAGTCCGGGGTGACAGATGGGCTCCTGTCACTCTGGGAGGGGGCATTGGAAGGACGCCCAGGCCCTGTTCACAAGGCCTCCCCTCTGCTCATCCGGCTGCCCTCAAGGCCTTCCTCACGCTTCCTCTTCATTTAAATTCAGATTCATCTTTCTCTAACCTTAATTTTCACACCGGGCTTCTTCTTTCTTTAATATTCTTTAAATATTAAATATTTCTTCTCCCCCTTGGCCCTTGCTGTTACTCTTAAGTCCCAGCCCACCCATCACCTTCTTTTTATCTTCCTACTTAATTTTCTTTCTCTTGGAGGAAAGAAAAAAAGCACAAACCACACACACTCTGAACAGTGGGAAACCTGAGGCATCAAAGGCTTTAACAGCAAAGACTGATGCTGAGAAGCAGCTAAATTTAGTGCTTAGATACAAGGTGAGGCCTTAAAAAAAATCTCAGGCTCCAAATGTGCTATGAAAATCTCCAGTTCAGATTCCTCTGTGAAAGACTGGCTGCTCACTGCTCAGAAAGGGGAACTTGGGGAGGGGTCCACACTCAGAGATTCTCCTCTTACTCTTATTTTTAGACCCCCATCAAAGAGCCCTGCTTCCCCTCAGGAGATGCAGAAGGAAGAGTCCATTCATTAGAGTGGACCAGCTTGGCTAAGGTGGGTACATGACTGGCACAGCTGCACCATCTGGGAGGAAGACAAGCTGCAGGATGCCAGGAGGAACACTACAATCCCTTCAACCCTACCCCAAGGGCTTCTACCCACCCAGCATGGGGTCTCACGGCACAGACAGCCGTGCTTAGGGAGCCCTGTGTGGCTGCAGTCAACAAAAGATGCTGGGCAGTGAGGTGAACCCCTCACTTAGGTCCCTTTTAGCTTTAGGACTCTTATGGCTGTCTATTTCCCTGGTTGGGCAGGGTGTGGGGGAGGATGAGACTGGGAGCAGACTCAGGAGAAAGTGACCTGGAGAGGAAGTAGCATCTTTAGGACCCACAGCCCACAGAATCCCCTACTCCACCCTATTTGCCAAGAATGATTCAGAGTGATTCCTTTCTAAAAACAAGGATGGAAACAGACCCGGGCGCCCTGCTGACTGGGGGTGTCTCATCTGGGAGCAGGAGGGACGCAGGGCTCACCAGGAGCTGACGCAGTTAAAGAGAGTTTCACGTGCAAGTGCAAACTGTGGTGTGCTGTTCACTGGCTCTGATGCCCCCGCCCCAGGAGCCGGTGAACACGCCCAGTGCCACCTTCTCGACAGAGAAGAAACCTTATATAAGGAAGTTAATGTTACACGTGCTGTCTTTCCGGAGAAGGCTCGCCTTTCCAGGCACCCAAAGGAGGCCTCCCGTTCAGGGTTATCACTGAGAATCTGATTTAGCTTTTGCTGAGCACACTGAATTATTCAGGAGCTATGGATCCCAGCCCAGCTCCGGGGTCTCAGTGGTGGGGTAGTTGGAGAGGTAAAGAAGGATGCAGTGAGAACTCCCTACATCCAGATGTGGGGAACGTTAGAGGATACAGCATCTAGAGCCTTTGGAAGATGTGAGGAGCAGGGCCAGGCAGCCCAGGTTAGGCTGACAAGCTGCTTGCTATGCCCCGTGCAGGGTACTAGAGAGAGAGAGAAGGAGGCAGGGAAGGTCACAGTCCCCAGAAATTTCGCTCAGTGCCTCCACTGCTGCTCAGAGGAGCCTTTGGTTCCCTGGAGTCTAGGAGGAATGCAGTGAGGTGTGCACCTTCCTCACGTTTCTTTTTCAAAGCCTTCTGTCCCATGGGGTATAAATGAAGCCTAACCTGCACCTATGAAAAGCAAGAAGGGGCAGAAGCAGGGATCAGGTTAATGACTCTGTGTTTCCATTGTCTCATCTGGCACCAGAGGGGACCAGGGTCACATTTCGCATCTCAGGGATGTGGAGGATTCAGGAGGAATGTGCTGGTGTCTGTGGGGACCTGCTCAGCTCCATGTCCCAAGCCCACAAGACTAACACCAGATGCTCTTTGGCACCTGTAACCCAAAGACAGAGTCCTCAGTGCTGACCGCTACTGACCTGGGGGGCTGGCACCTGGAGCTCAAGCACATCTTCCTCTTAGCAGCATGGGTAGTTGCTGAGGTCCAGGCTGAGCCTGCCAGACCTGAGGGAGGACAGGGGCCTGGCTGGCATCTCCCACCTGTGTCTGCACTGGCATACCTAGGCCCCAAGGACCACAGAGAGTCACAGGGTATTCCATGAGGGCTTGGCCTGTAGTGAGACCAGCAGGTTAAAAATGAACCACCTTGAGGCCGGGCACGGTGGCTCGTGCCTGTAAGCTTCAGCCTATGAAGCGGCC
>PVHY01032596.1:0-11751 GCA_004024945.1 Uropsilus gracilis
GCAGGCGCAAAGGGTAACTATCACTAAGATTGATCTAGAAGAATCCAGGTTGAAGGCTTTCCCTGCAATAAGGATTTTTACCAGATACAACATTTCTCCACAAAACTTTCCTCCAGGCTGGACAAACATGTAGTTAGCAGCTTCTCGTCTCAGTCAGAGTCTCTCCCCTCCTCATTCACCAAAGCCTGAGTTGCCAGCCCATCTCCTGACCTGGGATATAGTGCCTCACTTTGCTGCCTTGGCTTAGAATACACCCAAGTACTGTGTTGCTTAATGTCTTCTATGGTAGATCTCTTGACTCTTTTTCTATGAAACATAGGGGAGTGGAAAACACATTAAAATTCCTATATTTCTGATAAAAAGACATTTTCAATAATTGACATTTATCAATGATTGTCATTTTTGACATAATTATAACTAATGAATTCACTAATCTTACTCTTTAACCCAAAGCAACTTTATTTTCTCTAAGACAAAAGATGGACTAAATTCTTAAAAAATATAGGACATTTCCTACATGAAACGACAATGTGTTTGGTGAAGTAAAATGAATGAAGATGGTAAAAGCAAAGTATTCTGTTCTAGAATTTTTCACAGCTATGAATTATAGATTATTTTTAATCATCTTAGGGGTGAGTTTTTAAAATCTCTCTTATATAATAAAAATGCTTTAATTTGGGGAAAATACCTCTGGATGTAAATGAGAAGCATAAACTGGTGTCAAGTGATAAATATATGCACAGTGTGAAATGATCCATAGTCAAATATGTCTTCGCAAAAACTGTACTAGAAATGTTTAGACATTGCCCATATCTAACATATTTCCCCCAATATCATCAGTCACAATTTCATTGTCATTTGACCCACCAAAGATGAAAATTTAGTGCAGATTTTCAGAAACTGTAAAGATGGTCTCACTTGTAGGTGCGATAGAGAGAAAACAAACAAAATGTCAAACAAGAGTTAAAATTCACAAGCTGACAACAGAACCTAAGCATTCAGCTGGGGAAGGGAGGTGGGAGGGAAGGAGAGGGAAATGAGGAAAGGGACCAGCACAGATATTCAAGACAATTGTTCACCGGTAATATAGTGGTGGGGGAACCCTGGGGAATTTAACGATATACATACACACACACACACACACACACACACACACACTCACACAATATAATGTATTTATAGAGAATGACCCCACAAACCAAGGAATAAACAGATGAAAGAAAATAGCCTCCTTTCCCTTACTCCAACCCATGAAAACAGATTTAGTCTCTTAGATTTCAGTCTCTTATTAAGAGACTAATTTAAAAAAGATAATCACCAGTCAGATTTACATTGAATATGATATTAACAAAAAGTTATTCCCTTCAATGAGGAGAAGTGCAAAAACGAGAGACTATGGACAGTCAAGAGAACTTTGCCTCGGCTGGTTTCAGTTAGTTGAGAATAAAATCTGGAACAGTTAAATAGCTTCCAAAAAAATGTTAAGGTCAAATGTCCCTCACACTAAGATCGCTTTCTTCTCTGGGGGGAGTCAAAGGCACAGTAGTATCAATGCTCTTGGATGTATTCATCACATAGACCTCAATGACAAAGCAGACCCTGCTGGCTTAGTCCAACTCACGAGACAAACGTTCATCCCTGTATATTCCAAACTGCATGTAAAATATGGAGCAAAAAGAAGAAAAGGGATTGTTTCAATGTTTATTTTCCAAAACCACTCGAGTGAATTCTGCTAATCTCTCAGATATTTTGTATTTTATATTCGGGCAATTTTAGAAAAAGAGCTGGATGATGTGTGCCTTTCCGAAAGATTACGGTATAATAGTGTCTATTGCTAGTCTTACTGGCTTTCCCCTCTCTCTCAGAGTGGTCAAAGTACACTTACTTCTCAGAGGTCAAGAAGGAGTGTACTTGGATCCTCCTCAGAGAGTCATTGTGGAAGCACCTGACCTCCCTCTTTCAGGCAATGCCCTGGGTGTGCAATGATTCAAAGCAACTCTAGGATCCCGCTTTTCTGACCTCTGTCCATCTGCCCACGGATGCAAACTCTTTGCCCAGCCTCCTCAGGAACAATTCTGGGTTTTTTAAATTCTAAATTTATTAGAATATAATTAACAGCGACACTGTGCCATCTTAAACTGTATGTACAATGGTCTGCATGTATATATAGTAATATATGTGTGACACTGTGTGTATATATTTTAACATGAAAGCATGATAACTTTAGTGACCATATTTATAAATCTTATTCCTTATAAATCCTTATAGCTAGCACATCCTTATAATTTTTGTCTTTATAATTAGAGCTACACTCATAAACAGGTTTCAAATACACAGAATTCAATAGTCATCACGTTGCACAGGAAATTCAGATCTTCTTTATCTTTGAAGCTGCAAGTTCATACTTCTGATCACCCTCTGCCTGCCTTTCATTTTCCATCCCTGTCTGTCTAGCACCCTCAGATGTGAGCACTGTTTGTTTTTTTCTTTTATTCCCCACATACCGAGATCTTACAGTATTTGTCCTTTTCTGACTTACTTCACTATGTCTAAAATACTAAGGTCACACATGATAGGATTGCCATCTTTTGTAAGGTTAGGCGTGTGTACACAATGATGCATTATTTGAGGCGGATAGGGACAAATCCTGAAGAATGCACAGTTAAGTGATGATGTCACTGTGACCCTCATAAAATATTCTTACACACTCCTGGGCGACCCACCCTGCTGCACTCGCAGGCGGATGTGCTATGACAGGCAGCTGTCTGCTTACAAATTGTGCGCATGCTTGGCGTAACTGTCTTTGGCGCACGTGCACCTCCAGCACTGGTCTTCCAAGGACGCGTGCATGATTTCAACGGTCTCTCAGTCTGAGTCGCAGGGCCTAGCGCTCCAGAGCCTCCTGGGGTGAACAGTTAGTTAAGATCAAATCGTTACAAACTGCGGGGTGGCACCATTATTGTGGGTCGCTAGGAACCCCCAGTTTCCTTGGAGGCTGTGCCTGCTACCCTGTCACTGGCAACGCACATAATCCGAATCCGCCTCATCCGAAGAGTACAACTTTGAAAGAATTGACTTTCGAAGCATTTGTCCACTTCCTTATACAAGACCAGGCTCCTTGCAATTTTGTCGACTCCAGGTTTGCTGCTCCCGCTTTACTGAATATGGAAGGTAGAGCGAGAGGGAGGATGAAGAGTGGGGTCTTTCTGGGATAGGAAAAGGCTCTGGAAAGGCTTGACCCTTGCTGTACCTGCATCAGCCCTTCTCTTCTGCTTGCAGGTGCTGTTCAAGTTCAGGTGTGCTGGGAGGGATGACCCAGCTCTCTAGTGGCATCAGACATTAGTCACTGAATCTCAAAATATTGCTTTCCCCCTTTAGCTAATTAGGGAACGGTGATTGCTGACTGGACAATACCATGGAGTCTAATCTACACTTGTACTAATTGATTTTGAGAAAGTGAGTATCAAATATGAGCCAATTTATTTTTATTTCAAATTATATATATATATAAATATATATATATATAAATATTTATATATATAAATATATATATTTCACATCATTGTGGTCTCTGGGGGTCACCCTCCACCTACCCTCCCTGGCCACTCCAGCTGGTCCCCTCCCTACTTTTAGTACTAGACTATATTCATTTGCCTGTCTTCCAGATATTTGGTGAAATGACTGAAGCATGGAGTCAAACAGCAAACAATATTTAGTTTTGTTTATTGTAATAATGAGACTTTGTGACAAATTGCGCAAATACATAACAGACATTAATGCGCTGTGAAGTAAAAGGTTGTTTGAAAATCAAGGCAAGTACAGCACAGTCTATGGTTGTCCATGAACATTGCATAATGGACATCTAACAACTCTTCAGTCGGTTTTATTGAAGTCATCTGTAAGTCATGCAACATAGAAAATGACAGTAATACACTCAAGGGCGACTATCTGGTCTAGGACCTAAAAAACATTGAGAACAGTATCCAGAAGTTATTCTAGGTCATCAATGGATGCAGGAGTTTAAAAGTATCTGCTGCGTATATGCTACTTTTTTTCTCCAATTATATCCACGTATCACTTCATGTTCTGAAACAGTGAATTTACTGTTCTGGAACAGTAAATTATTACAGCAATTCCATCACAGAATAACATTTTGATGTGAATAATCTCAATATCTCATGCATAGCATGTATCCATATACTAGAGATTATGTATAAGCATATAAGGAAAAATGTGGATAGATACAATATATCCTTCAATATTGTATCTGATGTTATTGATAAAGGATATCAGTATATAGTCTAATATGTTAGAAATTATGCCGAAGGTATAAATTAATTCTTTGTTTTCAAAACCAAGCTATGTATAGGATACCACAAACACTAAAATAGGAAAAACAGTAAATTCAGTCTTTAAGAAAAATTTTCAGAAATCACTTTATGATTTCAATACAAAAATACACAGTACACCCTAAGTTTTTCTGTGTTCAAGTTTATTTGGTCAAGGAAAAAAGATCTTCTACTTCAAAGAAGGAATATTTTATTTTGAATAGTAGGTATAAAAATTAATGCCAAATTGTTTAATGTAATTCCAAACTGGAGACACTGTCTAACTTTGAAAGATACTTATCAGTTCTTTACATGACTTTCAGTTTCTAGAAATGAGTACTTCACACAATCATGTAATCACACACATATGTGCACACATGTGCACTACACAGGCACATACATCACCGGTAAACACTGCACAGGTTCACATGTGCACATGCACACAGGGTGAAAACAAACGTGCACATATGTGCACAAACACATGCATGTGGTCAAATATACATGCACACAGGCACACATGCACACAGAATGAAAACACCTATATCCTCTTAACGTACCTAATACTTTGTTTCATATTCATTGGAAGCTCTGTCTCACAGGTACACCTACTTCACAGTTATGCCTTCAGCCTGACAGTATTTCAGAATGGCCATTCCAAAACACCATGTCATCAATTTGACTTTTTAAAAGGGTCTCAGTATTTCACTACTGACTATGGGAATTTTAGAGCAAACTGATTTGATGACCCACATATTTGAAGTGTGTCCATATGAAGCAAGTGCAATCTGTTCCAAACACTGATTTAATGTTTTACAGGATTGAAATTCTAACAAAAAGATTCACTCCAAATTGCCTTCTTCAGGCAGAGAAACAACACTCAGATATTTCATGTCTCCAGAGCATCCTGGTGCACATGGTGGTCACTCAGAAGTGTTTAGATTGGGTGTTATGTGCTGGTAGAGTTTCCTGCGGCCATGAGCACCTGCGTTTAAAGAGAATGTCACGTCCAGATATGTGGTAAGTATTGGGGCTCCTTTCCTCCTCGTGGAGGATTGTTGATAACTTCATTTTCTCATGTTCAGTGGTTACCTGAAAGCAAATCCTGTTTCATCTTTTGAAGCATGAAATATGAGTTATATGACGTCAGGTGGCTGAACGCTATAGCCCTGTCCTGGATTCTGATTCAGCATCACCCTCCAAAATTTGTATAGAATTAAAAGAGAGCATTTCATGCTTCCATTCAGGGACGGCAGTGTTTGAAAAGTTACATACGTGTCTCTTACTAGCCTGTAAATATGGTGATGGGAACAAACAGTCCACAAATTTAAGGAATTGCACAGCATTCACCACACAATTGCAGTATTAGGGATCAAAATCAATGTATTTGAAAAGGCACACCAGCGCATTTCAAGGGGATATTCATAGTATTTGTCTTGAAGTGGAAAAGTGGGTAAAAACCAAAATAATCAATGAATAGTTGTCAATGTATTACCTTTATGTGGTCAATCGTTCTGGAAGTGTTTGCTCATTTCCCAGAGAATGCAACTGATTGGCCTGGTTCAATCACCTTCTAACTAAAGACTGGAAAACGAAAGGTTGCTCATCTACCCAGTAAAGAGTCCTTTAGAGGTTTTCAGGGATGCACATCAAAACTAAATCCACTGGGGTTGGTAGCATTCATGCCATATCAATGCCTTTCATCAACCTTTTCTGATTTGAAAGGAAGACATTAATTATAAAAGAACATTCATTTCTCAGCATTCTGTGTAGAAGAAATGAATGATTATGAGGACCTTGAAGAGAACCACTGCTTTTAAGGCTTAATAAAAAGTCAACAGTCAAACAATTGTCTCCTTTCCCAAAACCCCCACTGCTCAATTCTGTGGGTTTTGAGCATGACGGCAGAGGACGTTGCTGTGCCTCACTAGGTACTGGTGACATCACACCAGAGGCTCTTACTTGGTTGCCATTAGCTATGTGGATGAACAGTTTCCAATGCTGAATTTCATTTTTTAAAATGGGCCAAATCCAGGAGGTCTTGCTGCCATGAGGAATGTCCGTGAAAAGACCACTCAGACTTAAGAACACCATCTATTCTCCTATGTCCCCTGCCATGTGCCCATATGCTCTGGACAGCAAGGTGATCTACAAGCACAGGGCCAGGGTGAAGCCCACAGGTCAGTGCCTGACACCTAGAAGTGGGTCCTGGGTTCAGGATCCCCTGGCCCTGTTGGTCCATGGCCTTCTCAGGATCTGGCCCCTCCTCACCTCTGTCAACATTCCCCACATGCACTGGACAATGCACCTACATCACATAGTGATGACACATAGTGATAAGACCATAATTAATACAGATGCTGGGATATTTGCTCTTAAGTACGTATTGTTTTTTATCTTCCATAGAGCCTTACCCATGTAATATTGATTTCATTCATTGACCCTCAGCTGTTGTGAGGACAACACCAGAATGGAAATAGGCTGTACAGCATATACCTTTGAATAGTCATCCTTCCTCCCTTCCCGCTCCCTCCTTCCAGGCTGCCACTCTTACCGTCATCGGTGCTCATGAGCAATCTATATTCTTTGCTGACACAGGCACTCCTGAGAAGCCAATGGCCCCCATCGTGGGTGTTCCTGAGAAGACCGTCGTTCCTCATGAGTGCACTGGAGATGTTCATTGTCCTGATGTGGCCATACCCAAGAAGTCCGTTGTCCCCGACATTGGTGCACCCTGAAGTCCATGGTCCCGCAAAGTGGGGACTACCAGGACAAAGTGCGCCAGGCCTGTGTCACTCCTGGTCCCTCTCTCTGTGCCCAGGTGCTACCTGTCTCAGAACCTGGGAAGGTGCAGTCAAACACCAGTGTCAGAGGTGGCTGCTATTTGCGAGTGGGCCTCTTCCGTGAAGATGGGGATGAAAGGGGTAGGTGGAGTATGTGGGGCATGGGGCATGGAGGGTTACAGGGTTAGTAATGTGGGGGGTGGAATGTGAATGTGTGGCATGTGTGCGGATTGGAAAATGAAAGGGTGGCAGGGTGGATGATGGAAGTGTTGGAAGCTTGGGTTGGTATTGAATGGGAGTGGTGGCAGGGTGATTGTTTAGATATTCTTCTAATACCTAAATTGGTTGGTCTTGATGCTCTGGAAAGGTCTTGTCATTAGCAGAGAGAAACAATTCTGAAGGAGGAAAGCCAGGTACCTCTTGAACTGGTTCCTCCGGTTCTGGTTATGATCATTGGAAGCCTTTGTTGTTTCTTCACACTCTAGAAGAAGGGTCCTTAGGCAGGCACACAGCTCCCCTCTGGACCTATGGCCTTGCTGTGCTGCGAGACTGCAGTGGAAGTGGCGGTACTGTTTTGTGGTGCTTTCTGCAGCTGGGCGGCAGGAGGTGGTCCTCCTCTCGGGATCGGTCCACTCCAGGGCTGGGCTGAGGTGGAGATCCTGCTCATCAATATGGTCTTTTACTGGGGTGCTAACTACAGGTGTGGGGTTCTGCCTGGGGTTGCATGGTTCTGGAAGACACCATAATGCTTTTCGGTTATGTGTATCCTCCTGAGCTCTAGCCCTCTGAAATTTTATAAAGAAGGCTCCCCTATATCACTATGATCTGAATTCTCACTCTAAAAGGGAGAGGTCAGAGGAGTACTGTTATCTTCCAGCACAGTGGCTGTCTCTGCCTGGTGAGGATTAGGCATGACCTATAATTTCGTCAAAACTACGCTTGCCTGCAGAGTTGTGTACCATGTATCTTGTCATGGCCAAACACAGGCGTGACCATGGCCTCCATCATTGTTGCATGGTGATGGAGCAGGGGCACATCACTATTGACTGTTTTTGTTTTATCCTTACCCATGGGTGGGCTGTGAGGTCTTCAGTCGTTCCCCTCTTCTGTGGATCCATGGTCAACATCCTCCTCAGGAGACCCCTGCACATATGTTTCTAATAATAAGGAATATTAAAACATGCGGCCTATGGTGTACAGGTCGTACACACAAAGGGTTAGGAATGCAGTCACCATGATGTAAAGTACCATGCAGAGACTCCATATGTCTGTGCTGGCCCCATGGTAACTCTGCAGCAGGAACAGTTCAGGGTCGGCATAGTGGATGCTCCTGCAGCAAGTGCACAGTTTGTTGTTGCAGCAGAGAACACTTAGTCCGAAATCTGTCAACTTGAATTGCTATTGCTATTCAGGAGCATGTTTGCAGGTTTAAGGTCCAGTGGGTGATGACATTGAAATGACAATAGTTAATCCCATATAAGGATTTGAGTAAAGTTACTGGGAGGCTTCCTCTCTGTCAGCCGCCCCTACTATGTGGAGTTAGTCGCTTAGGTTGCCATTCTCACATTGTTCCATGACTAACGTTAGTTCGTCCTCCGTATCCAGCCCCTGAAACAGTTGTACTATGTGTGGGTGATGAGCATCTTCATGTTGTGCACCTAACAGGCCAAGGAGGTGCTGCGTACCAGCGTTGTCTTCGGGATGAACTTAATAGGCTCTCTCAGGTGTGCTGAATGAGCTTCCCTTGCCATCGGTACCCTCGCCTAGTGTCCTGAGGAGTTCATAGTTTTTGAGTGTGGAGCTCTCCCAAATCTGGTTAATGGGCATCGTGACTTCTGCCCTATGCTATCTGCTCTAGCCTGAAGAAGTATACTACCTGTCCTAGCTGACAAAACAAAGTTACCCAACCCAGCAATGCCAGCTAGATTAAGCTTCCTACCAGTACTACCTAAATAGAAAATTAAAAACTAAAATGAATATAATTAAAATAGTGATATAGGAGATAACAAGAATTTAAACAAAACAATAATACTACACTAACCTTACTAACTATGCTTCTACAAAATAATAAACTAAATCTAACAAATTTAAAAAGCTTATCTGAGGGAAAAAAGAGCAAAGGTAAATAGGGGAGATGAGGGGAAATGCTGAAAAGGGGAAAAGAAGAGGATGGGGGAAACACACAAAAAGGAAAGGGGTGGTAATAACAAGGAAAATAGGGAAAATGAAAAATAGATAAGGGGGAGGGGAGATGGGGGATGGGAGAAAGAGGAGAAGAGAGGAGTAAAAGAGAAGAAAAAGAGGTGAAATTCAAAAAGGAGAAGGCAATGTATTAAGTCTCCATCCAAATGCCCCCACTCACTAACTCCACTGGTCCTTCTCCACCCCACCTGACATGGGGTCCAAGCCACCAGTGTCTGGCAGGGCCTTTTGTAAACTCAGCTGAATGCATGGCAGTGGCTCCTATGACAGACCCAGGGCCAGACCACAGTTAGGGGGTGAACTGCCCCAGATTTTTCATCTCATGAAAGAGCTGCTCCCAAGAGGATGATGGACCTAATTCACTATGATTTATAGAATTCTTCAGAGGCTGTTTCATTTCTCCTTAGAAAACTCATGTCAGGTTTTGACATTTAAAGGTATATTTGATGTATCATACATGTAAATATCTGTGTGCATATATATATATATGCAATCAAGAAAAAATAAATACATTCACTCCCTTAAACTCTAATGTGTCTCAAATTTATGCCAACTCTGCTGAGCCTATATATACAACAGGGAAATGTTCTGAATGTTAGACTCAATTCCAGCATTAAGATCCTAACAAATGATCCAGGACTTGGTTTTCATCTCACGTATTGCCGATGAGATGAACATGTTTATCAGCGGCCTGGAAGGGCCAGAGGGGAGGAGACAGCTCTGGTGGGTCAGTAGACACTTTCCTTCCCATCCATAGATCACTCCTCCCCTGTATGTGGAACTCCTGTCCTACCTGCTAGTTCGAGTGTGGAGCCCCTTCTCTTACTGTCAGGTGCTGTAAGTCAGCTGCTGGCAGGACATGGCATGTGTATCACAGTGTGTTGTGTGCCACGGCCGCACCCTGGATGTGTGATGCCCTCAAACTGACTCAGACTAGGCTGGAGGCAGCTGTGGGCGATCAGCTCACCTTGGGCTGCTGGTTCAAAAACATCTCCTCCTTGCATGAATGGTGGTGAGTGCATTGGTGGGAGAAAAGTCCAGGTGCCATGACCCTGAGCTTTGCCAAGAGCTGGGTCTCGGACCCATGGGCACACGTTAACAAGGAGGTGTTTTTGCTGGTCCTCAAGCCCCACAGGCCACCCTCAATCATAACCTCACCAGTGTCAGCTACATTCTGCATCTCACATGAGGCACCAAGGACATATCCCTGGAAGTGCAGCCAGAGCCCTCAGAGCTCAGTTGTGGTCTCAAGGGCATCGGGACTAGAACCAGGTTGGGTGAACAATGGTGGATTTTCTCATGTCTCCAGGACCAGGACCAAAAGTGAATGGCTGTCTCAGTGAGCAAGGATGCACGGGACAACCTTCTCAATGGGATTGTTTCCCCTCAATCCAGCTCCCTTGTCTGAGCCCTCACACCCCTAACTCATCTCCCTGTCTCTCTGTCACCCAACTTGGGTGAGCTGCCCCCTTTTCCGCCACACCCAGTTTCCATGGGGTCTTTGCCCTTGACTGAGTCCCTGTATCTGTCTCTAACTTCATTCCTTCTTCACTTTGCTCCAGACCCACATGTCACTTCTGGTAAGAGTCCAGGCTGATGCTTCACTTTTAGTGACTGAATCACATTTGTCAGCATCTAAATTCATACAAATGTGTTCAGAATTTCTCTTAGAAAGTAAGTTCCCCTAAATCTTAATCTCCTGGAACTGTTTTGTATATGGAAAGAATACTGTTGAACAAGTCCTAAGTCGAAAGCAATCAACAATCAAGCGTTTGGAACGCCCCATTTGTTTTTTACATATGAACTTGTTCTCTTTCTTCATCAGGAAATAAAGTCAAACATATTGCTTAGGGAAATTGTAATATTTTTAGATTCAAAAAGCAGTTAAATTGCTTCAGATGATAAATGACAAACACACTGTGTCATGGTTGACATCATCAGTCACACTTGGGTACCAAATATTCTATTATTAATAGTTGCATGTGGTTAAGAGATTCACCATCAAGCATGGCCTCAAGATTTGAACTGGTTTTCCTCCATCCCTAAAAGGGAGTTTCTGTGTGTGTGTGCGTGTGTGTTTTTGGTTGACTTCAAACATTTGCATATTTAGCATAGCATGTAAAACGCTGTTTATATTGTTCTTGTGATTATCTGTAACTGACGTATTAAATCCTTGGTCATATGTTTGGGAGTCCCATTTCCTTTAATACAGCAAAGTCAGCCAGACATCTACTGAGCCACCCACAGCCTCCTGCTCACTATACTCCAAACTGAGCATGCATCTTGCCCTAATCAGGATGTTTCAATCATTTAACCTGATGGTTTGCAACCAGAAGACCAGTAATTTTTAATTATATAGGTGACTGCTCCATCCACAATGTGCAAGGTATCACATAGTAAGAAGTCCCCCTCTGAGATCTCTCTCTCCCCCCACCTCCCTC
>PVHY01032597.1:0-11618 GCA_004024945.1 Uropsilus gracilis
AAAAAAAAAAAAAAATTAAAAAAAAAACAAAAAACCATACACACACCATATATCGGAAGAGAACAACAGGTCAAACAACCAACAACTAAACATCACCATAACCAAACAACAATTTGCAGAAAAATGGGAGGAGTGACTGAAGGGGGGATACAGAGGGGGGATATGGAGGGAGGAGGAGGGATCAATTAATGCACAATTGTGACAAATCAATAAAATGAATTAAAAAAATAAAAAATAAATTTTAAAAAAAATTAAAAAAAATAAAAATAAAAAAACCCTGAGTCTCAAAAAAAAAAAAAAAAAAGCCTCTGTGGTAGAATAATTCAACTAAGTGTGAAAGACTGGTAGCTCAGAACCTTCCAGACATCGTGCATATACAAAAGAGGCTTGCAAGCACAAAATAAATCTGTAATTTGACTTTGTCAAGGTAATACAATGAATGGGTAAAAGACTACAATCCAGAGATTGTTGGAGTTGTATTTGGAAATTCCCCACCTTTCCCAATTGTCAGTTTTAATTAAATTACACACAGTAAGCTAAAAAATAGTTATCTTGGAGATGGAGGTACTCATAATTATAGACTAGAAGTGAAAGAAACATTTTCAGTTCTTTTTTCTTTACACGATTTTAACATGATATGTATCATCTGATCAAATTTTAAACTGAAAGAGCTAGAGTTAATGAGCTCCAAGCTTTGATTAAAATCCACAAGCTCTACCTCAACTCCTGTTCCAAGAACCTGTCATTTATAATCAGGTACCTGTTAAATATTTACAAGGAGTTTTATTGCCAGAAACATTTATTGCCAGAAACGTATTATGTCAATAATACTCTGCAAGACATTTCTAGATAGAAGGAACTGGGACAACCACCTTTAAACCTCAGTTTTCTCTTCAGAGAAGCAAAGGCCAAAAGAACATTAAAGAATTGCTGGGAAGCGCAGGTGAATGGACATTTTTGAAAGCTGCAGGATGAATACGTTCCGCCAACAACAGCAGGTCCATGTTAGACCCGAGCTGCCAGGTTTCTCAGAGGTCAGTGCGCTTCAAAATCACCTGGAGAGGTTATAAAAACTCAGGTTCCCAAGCTCCACTCTCAGAGTCTCCGTCTGGTGTCTGTGAACTTTGAGTTCTAACGCATTTCTTTCCTGATGTTAATGACTGGTTCAAGGACACATTTGAGAAGTGTGGCCCAGAACAGGCCACCTTCAACTGTGATGGGCACAATTTTTTTTTTTTTTTTTTGAGACTAGGGCTCGCTATGCTGCTTGAGTAACCGCAGTCTCAAGTTGCTTGGGTTACCATGGACTCAAGTGATCCTCAGCTTCAGCCTCCCAGGTAGCTGGGATTACAGGTGCCCGCCACGGTGCCCGGCTGCTTTTTCAAGACCAGGTCTCGCTATGTTGCCTGGGGTAGTCTCGAACCTGCGAGCTCAAGCAATCCCAAGCCTCTTGCCTCCCAGGTCTGGACGACAGGCGCGTGCCACCATGCCTGTTTGGGCACCACATCTTGTTAAAGTGTAGCTTCTGGTTCAGTAGATCTGGGGCAGGGCCTGGGAACCTACATTTCTGACAAGTTCCTCTGTGATGTCAGTGTTGCTGGTCCGTGTATACACTGTGAGTCTGGAGCCTTCCAAGTCCACTCACTTGCAGATAAGCTGGCCCTGGGAAAAGGGAAATTCCTTGCCCAAAGCGAGTGGGGAGGTATTGCCTCCTCCTCTAGCCCCAACCTAGGAACTTCAAAACATTTCGAAATCATACCACAGGGAACCAAATCAATACACAGTCCTTTGCTCTTCTGGGAAAAAGCCACTTTCCAGCACGCTGAGCTCAAATCCTGACTCTGTCCTTTTGGCAAAATTATTTCACTGAGTCACCTGCTCCTCCAGTGACTCATGTCTTCATTGTAGGAACCTGAGGCAGAGTCACATTTCTCACCATGTGGTGTGTCCAGTGAGGATGGGGCAGGCAGGGAAAGTTCACTGAATTGCAGATTTACTTAGGTAAAAAACCATCTTATTGGAGTAAAGACTAAGATGATAGTTCACGGGTGACAAGGTGGCGTGAGAACCCTGGGGCAGACAACGATGTAAAATAATAATAATAATAATAAAGAGCATCTTCTTTGTAAACTGTGTTGTCTCTGAGCTATCACCCTTCCTATGTCAGTGTATGACGTTCTCTCGTGCACAGAGAAAGGGGTAGCTATGTTCTCTGGAGTCATTAAGGCGGCGGGGGTGGGGATGATTACCTGAAAGCATCCTGAGCTGGGAGAAGAGCTTCTGGGAAGCCACAGACCGTGGCCTCTGCTCGAAGCTCACCCTCATTCCCCACACCCTTGGTGAGCATCTGTGGGCCTCATAGCTCTGCTATGAACTTACAATGTGACTGAGTAAATCTCAGTGTTAGTGACTTTGAAAAGTGGAAGGAAGAACTTTCTGTTCCCAGAAATTCTACAGCAGAAAACACATGGCTACCATTCGATCCAGCAATTCCACTTCTGGGAATCTACCCCAAAGTAACCAAAACACTAATTCAAAAAGACACCTGCACGTGGATGTTTATCATAGCACTATTTACAATAGCTAGTATATGCAGCAGCCCAAATGCCCCCAAAGGGATGAATGGTTGAAAAAGATGTGGCATATTTACACAATGGAATATTATTCTGCAATCAAAACCGACAAATATGATTGAAGTATTTGTGAAAACATGGATGGACCTAGAGGGAATCATATTAGCAGAAATAAGTCCGAAAGAAAAAGAAACCATATGGTCTCACCTATAGATGGGGTATAGGAATAATAAACAAAAGGAAAAGAAAAAGTCAAAATAAGCTGACAACAGAACTGGGGCAAGCAGCTAGGGAAGGGGAGGGGGGAGAGGGAAGGTGAAATCAGGGAAGGGATGAGCACAAGAAGACAAGAGTTGATGGGTGGTGGGGAGAACACTGGGAAATGCAAGATGTAATATAATTATATATATATATATACATACATATACACACATATAAGCATAAATATGTAAACAAAAAAATTAAAAAATTAAATCCCAACCTTGGTAGGTCAAGGCTGAGTCGCTTGAGTCCATGGGTTTGAGACTACCCTGGGCAACATAGCGAGACCTAGTCTCAAAAAAATAGCTGGGCATGGTGGCACATGCCTGTAATCCCAACTTGCTGGGAGGCTGAGGCTGGGGATTGCTTGAGTCCGTGGGATAAGTCCCAGGCAATATAGCAAGACCTAGTCTAAAAAAAAAAATAATTAAAAATTAAAAACATAACCTTTTGGTCAAGTGTAAAAATAATCCCACAATTTATACTTCACACACCAAAAAATTGCTTCACTGTATAATTCAATTGTTTTACTTTTAATGGTATGTATATGTTACCAAAACTATATGTATTTATTTTTGTATGTTGCTTCTTTTATAGAGCATAAATATTTTTGAAAAAAGCAAAACAAAGCAAGAACACACGGCCCCTAACTGGCCTATCTGAGCCTGCCTGCCCTAGGAGCAGAGGTTGAGACAGGGACTGGGTTTCACATGAAGTAATGGGGTGTGCTCTCAGGAGATGCTGTGCAGGGATGAGGAAATCAGGATCAGGCTCTCAGAACATTTTGAAATTACACCATGAGGCAAGGTTCTTCCACCCTGAGGCAAAAAGGCTGGGCTTTCAGACCCCGATTCAGTCAATGCCCCCAGCCCAAGCAGGTGGGGTGGAGAGTGTTAACCTCCCCAGTATCTCTAGCAAGTTGACTCTGGAACAGGGGCCTGTGGTTTATTGCAACCCCTCCCAGCCTGCAGCAATGTGATGTGCGTTCAGTGGTGGATAAAGGGGATTTGGTGGCCACCAACACTTCCTATTCTTAGTCCTTCCAATATGTTTCCAAACAAGAGGACTCAAAAATCACAAAAGGCTGGGCGTGCTGGTGCTTGTCTGTAATCCAAGCACTGAGAGGCAAAGAGACCAGGGATCACTTGGGTTCAAAGGTTTGAGACTACCCGGGCAACACTGGCCTTGAAAAAAGCAGCCAGGCGTGGTAGCAGGTACCTGTAATTCCAGCTACCTGGGAGGCTGAGGTTGGGGATCGCTTGAGTTCATGGGGTCAGGACTACCCCCAGCAACATAGCAAGACCTAGTCTCAAAAAAAAAAAAAAATCACAAAAGAAGGAAGGTGAGGAAAGGAAACAACCATTTGGAATACAAGTATTTCCAGAAGAATCTTGGAATCTGTACTTAGAATGAATCCTAACTGCTCCCCCAACTTCCCAGCAGGCTTCATAATGACCCCTCCCTGACCTCCACCCACTATCCCCACACTGACTGCCCAGCCAGACTGACTCTTCCTAAACAAGTCCTCCTGTTTTTGCCTAGAATGTTCCAGCCTAGAACTTTACCCAGATGACTCCTTTGTGCCAACTCAAACCTCAGAGAGGACTTCTCCCAGGCCACTCCGGGCTCGTGCCTGCAGCACTTCTGCAAGGCACTGGCCATTGTCACATTACCTTAATCATGCTCACTTGTGGGGCTGGGCACGGTGGCGCAAGCCTATAATCGCAGCCTACGGAGTGAGGCCGGGACTAGGAATCGCTTGAGTCTGCAGATTCGAGTCCCGCCTGGGGCAACATAGTGAGACCTAGTCCCAAAAGATAGCTGGGTGTAGTGGCATGCACCTGTAATCCCAGCTACCTGGGAAGCTGAGGCTGGGGATTGCTTGAGTCTGTGGTACCCCGGGCAATGTGAGCCTGCGGTTCCATGGGTAAAATAGCGAGACCTAGTCTCAAAAAAAACACGCTCACTTGTATGTTGCCTGGCTTGCCTCATAAATGGCCTCCTGGCAGAGACTTATTCTTTTTTTTTTTGGAAACTAGGTTTTGCTATTTTTGCCCATGGAACCGCAGGCTCATGCTGCCTGGAGTACCGCAGACTCAAGCCATCCCCAGCCTCAGCTTCCCAGGTAGCTGGGATTACAGGCATGCACCACCACACCCAGTTATTTTTTGGGGACTAGGTCTCACTGTGTTGCCCCAGGCGGGATTTGAACCGCGCTCCCTAGCCCCAGCTGTTTCATAGGCTGAAGCTTACAGGCACGAGCCACCGTGCCCAGCGTAGAGACTTATTCTTTTTTTTTTTTGAGACTAGGTCTCGCTATTTCTGCCCGTGGAACCACAGGCTCTCGTTGCCCGGGGTACCACAGACTCAAGCAATCCCCAGCCTCAGCTTCCCAGGTAGCTGGGATTACAGGCATGTGCCACCACACCCAGCTATTTTTTTGGAACTAGGTCTCGCTACGGGCCCCAGGCGGGACTCGAACCGCGATCCCTAGCCCCGGCCGCTTCATAGGCTGAAGCTTACAAGCACGAGCCACCGTGCCCGGCCTGAGTCTTATTCTCGACTCATCACAGGGTCCCTGGAGCCTGGTGAGCAGCTGGCCACAAAGAGGACGACCACAGCTAGTGTGCAATCTGAGTGAACGAAGCAGACACTTGTGCCAGATGCCGAAATGCCAGGATAAAGGGGAAACAGAGCTGGTGGGAAACCCAGCAGGAGGCTGGGAACAGGGCTGGAGACTCCGCTGTCTCCTACACCGTTCTGTTCCTTCTTCCTCTCCCAGCTCCTCTCAGCTCCTTGCCCTCAACTTGGAGCCAGGGTGAGCCTCAACCCTGAGGAGATGGTCACCTTCTGGACCATCAGAACCAGCAAGCCGGGCGTGGTGGCGCACACCTGTTGTCCAAGCGCTGGGAGGCAACAGGCTTGGAATCGCTTGAGTTCGCGGGTTCGAGACTATCTCAGGCTACATAGCAAGGTCTCATCTTGAAAAAGCAGCCAGGCACTGTGGCAGGCGCGTGTAATCCCAGCTACCTGGGAGGCTGAGGTTGGGGATCACTTGAGTCCATGGTACCCTGGGCAACATAGCGAGGCCTAGTCTCATAAAAAAACAAGAACCAGCAGGGGCACCTGGATGCCAACATGAGCCAGAGCTTTGAAAGCTACCTTAGTGGGGCACAGCGCCACGCCAGGCTCGGAGGTGGCACAGCTCCAACGCACACTGTGGCAGATTAGACCGCAGCAGGGTGAACGCCCTCCCCAACCACACCCTGACTAGGGCTGTCTCCATTGCCAGCCACCCCCCCCACCCTCTTTCCGGGCTGCAGGTGCCTATGAAAACCTCTGCACTTCACCCAGCATTTCCCATGAACCAGGCGCCTGACATGCACTCGCTTGCTCGTTTGCGCAATAACATCCAACTGTCATTAGTCCCCCGATCTCGTGGCTTCGCTGCCACCATTTTACGAAGGCGGAGACAGCGGAGATTCAGGCACCGGTCGAAGGGCGTACGGCTCACGGTAGGGCCAACCAGTCACGTACTATTGTCTCACTTATTCCAGAGGTCTGTCACCTGGGGCCCACTGTGCACAGCGACTCTGGCAGAGACACGCGTGGCCTCCACGTCACAGAGAAGGTGACCACCTTCACTGCACCTGGGCTCCCCTCAAAGGGTGTGCAGACTGGGTGCACAGAGCCTGAGACACCCCATGGTGCACGTGCTCTCCGGGCGGGCTGCCCTCTGCTCCATTTTGCAGACACCAGAGACTGAGGCTCCGGGAGACGCAGGGTGGCTTTCTCGGTGCGAGTCCAGGCCGCTGCATCCTGCACATCCGTGCAGAACAGCTCTTGTGGCCCCCCGCTGGCCCACAGACCGCCAAAGCGCAGGCAGCGACAGGAATGAAGGGTTGGCATTATTTGAAAATCAGACATTGTCAGGCCGGGCGTGGTGGCGCGTGCCTGTAATCCAAGCGCTGGGAGGCAAGAGGCCTGGGATCGCTTGAGTTCACAGGTTCGAGACCACCCCGGGCAACATAGCGAGATCTGGTCTCAAAAAAGCAGCCGGGTGTGGTGGCGGGCGCCTGTAATCCCAGCTACCTGGGAGGCTGAGGCTGGGGATCGCTTGAGTCCGCGGGATCAGGACTACCCAGGGCAACATAGTGTGATCTAATATATATATGTAAATATTAGTCGATTAAAAAAAGAAAATATAAATAAATAAAATCTACTTTTCCCTTGGAGAAAAAGAATGAGCTACCGATAGACGCAGCAACATGAAGGGAGCTCAGCTTTGAGAGAAACCCCCCACCTCCCCCGCCCCCCCGAAAGAGGTCGTACTGTCTGACTCCATTTATTCCAAAGGCTGGAGAGCCCAAGCTTAGCCGTTGGAGCAGGGAGTGCACAGAAGGCTGCGGGACAGAGACGGGAGGGACACGGGAGTCTTTGGGCAGGTGACCAACCATCCCCTTCTTTCAAACCGAGACAAACGGGGCTCGGCCTCACGGGGTGAGTCAGGACAGGCGCGCACGCCTACGTGGGTGGCAGCGCACAGTGTCTCCCACCGTCCGCCACCCAAGGGCAGAGGCTGAGCGGGGTTAGGGTTTACAGCTTCCGAAGCATAAACTGTACCTTTGTACCGCTTATTGCAGGTCGGTTTCATGTCAACTGTTGTTTAAAAAGTGCCTTAATTTAGCCAGGCACGGTGGCACCTGCCTGTAAGCAACAGCTTATGGAGTCAAAGCTGGGACCGGGGATCGCAGTTTGAGTCCTGCCCGGGGCAACCTAGGGAGACCTTGTCCCAACAAATAGCTGGGCGTGGTGGCGCGCGCCTGTAATCCTAGCTTCCTGGGAGGCTGAGGCTGGGGATCGCTTGAGTCCGGGGAACCCTGGGCAACGTGAGTCTGCAGTTCCACGGGCAAAAATAGGGAGACCTAGACTCAAAAAAAAAAAAAAGTGCCTTGATTTGAGGTACCCTGGCCGGCAAATTTAAAGACAGAAAGTAGACTGGAGGTGACCAGGGACAGAGGGTGGGGATGAGGGTTGCTTTTTCATGGGTGCAGTTTCTGCTTGAGAGAGCAGTGGTGATCGTCAGGCAAAACACTGTGATGAGCTACCGTGTTTAAAATGGTTAAGATGGAATTTTTTGTTGTTTTTTTTTTACTATCCAAAAGGGCAAATTTGCTAGGCGTGGTGGTGCGCGCCTGTAATCCAAGCACTGGGAGGTCAGAGGACTGGGGTTGCTTGAGTCCACGGGTTTGAGACTTCCCCAGGCAACATAGGAAGACCTGGTCTCAAAAAATAGCTGGGTGTGGTGGTGCGCACCTGTAATCCCAGCTACCTGGGAGGCTGAGGCTAGGGATCATTTGAGTTCGTAGGTTCAGGGCTACTCCTGGCAACATAGGGAGATCTAGTCTCAAAAAAAAAGAGGGGGGGCAAGTTTATTACCGAAAGGGAAAGGAAGGGAAGGAGGCTTGCATGACGCTAGAGGGCAGAAAGAGCTGCCCCTGAAAGGGACAGGTTCGTGGAGAGGCTGCACAGTCACAGGCAGGGGAAAGGCTGTGACTAGAAGCACCAGTGCGGTCGTCCATGGGCAGGAGAGCCTGGGACGTCAATGTCTACGTTGTGTAGATTTTACCATAATGAAAGTTAACTACAAAATAAAATAGCTCTAAAATTGCATCTAAGAGGACATTAGCTTTTTTTTGAGACTAGGCCTTGCTATTTTGCCTGTGGAACTGCAGGCTCTCGTTGCCCGGGGTACCACGGACTCAAGCAATCCCCAGCCTCAGCTTCCCAGGTAGCTGGGATTACAGGCGCACGCCACCACACCCAGTTATATTTTTTTGGAACTAGGTCTCACTATGTGCCCCCAGCGGGACTCGAACCACGATCCCTGGCCCCGGCCATGGCTCCCTAGGCTGCCGCTTACAGGCATGCACCACCATGCC
Organism: Uropsilus gracilis; assembly: GCA_004024945.1. Lineage (NCBI taxonomy): Eukaryota > Metazoa > Chordata > Mammalia > Eulipotyphla > Talpidae > Uropsilus > Uropsilus gracilis. Next base: position 8,777 of record PVHY01032597.1, read on the forward strand.
TGGCCTGAACCAGTCCTTTTTTACCAATTCAGGAATGTCCCGAGTGGAGGGCGAGAGGAGAAAGGAATTCCTGGTGAACACAGTGCAGCTTTGTTCCAGACTCGCTGGCCACAGCAGACAGACTCCAGGGACATGAGCGACCCACACAGGGTGCGGGGGGCCTGGCTTGGGCGTCTCCTAACTGACTTGGGCCTGGAGATGGAGAGCAAGTCCATTCCTTCTTCTTGGCCTTACTCTCCCCTCCTGAAAAATGATGCTGAAGAAACTCTCCCTCCACTGACGCGGAGGAGGACTAGAGGGAGAAATGGGGGTGTTCGTGGAGGGCCCCGCCTTGGGGAGCATATCCGTCACACACAGTTTTCTCCTGGTTCAGCCACACACAAGTTGGGGTTCAAGCCCTGCTCATCGAAGGTGCTGGCAGGGACACCGGCCCCCCTCACAGGCCCTGTATTCTGGTTGTTGGTAATTCCCCGGCTACACCTTCCAAAAGCAACGGGAAACTATACTTCATTCCTAGGATTGAAACTGGGATTAGACAATCATTCATTAGCGGTTTCACATCTCTCTCCCCTGTTGGAATACAGGCCCCAATGAATTCCTGGCTTAGGGCCTAACTCAAGAATAATTGAGCTGGGCACGGTGGCGCATGCCTTTAAGAGCAGCCTACAGTGCGGCTGAGACTGGGAAACACCTGAGTTCGCAGGTTTGAGACCCACCAGGGGCCCGTAGCCAGACCTAGTTCCAAAAAAATAGCTGGGTGTGGTGGCACGTGCCTGTAATCCTAGCTATCTGGGAAGCCAAGGCTGGGGATGGCTTGAGTCCGTGGTACCCCGGGTAACGTGAGCCTGCGGTTCCACAGGCAAAAATAGTGAGACCTAGTCTCAAGAAACAAAACAAGACAAGACGAAAATAGCAACGGGAAACTATACTTCCTTGCTAGGATTGAAACTGGAATTAAATAATCATTCATTAGTGGTTTCACAGCTCTCCCCACTCCCTGCTGGAACACAGGTGCCAATGAATTCCTGGCTTAGGGCCTAACTCAAGAATAATCGAATCGTCATTTTAAAGAATTCAGGGAGGCTGGCAAGGGATGTCTTTTCCCCTAACACCCGTCCCTCTTGCCAAGGAGGAGACCCCTGTCTCTGAGCCACTGGAAAGGAAGATCTGGGGTCAGGGAGGGGTCCCCAGCCCTTCCTCCCAAGTCATGCTCTCTCACTCTGACTCAGGACTCACCCTGGTTTGTCACAGCCCCCCTCCTGCTGTGCCACCTGGGATAAGAACACAAGACTTTCAAACGGGTCCTCAGTCCCACACCAGAATTACATTGCACTCGAGGCATGTGTGACCCAGGATTTAGCACAGCAAGATGGTAAGCAGTGAGCCTAGCCTGGCGCAGGTGGTCACACCCTGATGCAGGGTGGTCACAGAGCAGGTTGGTGGTGAGAGGGGTTAGGAGGGGACTCAAGAGATGGAACAGAGGGTAGGAGGCAAAAGAGAGGTGGGCAAGAGCTGGGTGTGGTGGTGCGCCCCTGTAATCCCAGCTACCTGAGAGGCTGAGGCTGGGGAATATTTGAGTCCCCGGGATCACCCCAGGCAACATAGCGAGGCTTAGTCTCAAAAATTAAATATCCCACACTAAGAAGGGAGCCTGAGGCTAGGAATTGCTTGAGTCCATGGGTTCGAGACCCAACTGGGGTAAAATAGCAAGACCTAGTCTCAAAAAATAGCTGGGCATGGAGGCTCACATCTGTAATCCCAGCTACCTGGGAGGCGGAGGCTGGAGATCGCTTGAGTCCATGGTACCCTGGGCAATGTGAGTCTGCGGTTTCCCCCGGCAACATAGTGAGAACTACTACAGATGATAGATTAGATAGATAGCTAGGATGGATGGATGGATGGATGGATGGATGGATGGATGGATGGATGGATGGATGGATGGATGGATGGATGGATGGATGGATGGATGGATGGATGGATGGATGGATGGATGGATGGATGATAGACAGACAGACAGACAGACAGACAGACAGACAGACAGACAGACAGACAGACAGACAGACAGACAGACAGACAGATAGATAGATAGATAGATAGATAGATAGATAGATAGATAGATAGATAGATAGACAGACAGACAAAGGCTGTTACCACCCTTCAAATAACAGCTCAATGTTCCTCGCAACGACACTCAGCCTGGGCAAGGAGGCCGTTGGAGAACTTAGAGACTTATTCTCACCAGATTCGCTGACCCGTGAGCTGGCAGAGGATATGGGCCCCATCAGGTCCCACCACCCCCAGCCTTTCCCACAGGGGACCCCAAGCCCTAACAAGGGCAGAAAGACACTGCACGGAAATCCTCGTCCCTCCCTTCCCCAGCACAGTCCTGCTTTGGCTCTGAGTGAGCTTCCTTCCAGAAACTGGTCACATGAGCACATTCTGCCAGCCTTGGCTTGCTCTGTCATTCCAGAACACCCACCACAATCAAGGACCTCTCTTCTATGTCTTCACCCACAGCAGTACACCACACGTGGTCACCCAAGCTACTGCTCACCTGGAACCTCAGCATTAACTTGGAAATCAGGTCTTTGGGGATGTCATTATTTAAGATGAAGTCATAATGACAGCATCTTCTAACACACACACAAACACACACAGGAGCGATAGAGCCACAAGCCAAGGAATCTCAAGGACTCCCAGAAACCACCAGAACCTAGCAAAAGCCCAGGAAAGATCCTCCCCTACTGCCTTAAGAAGGACCACAGTCCTTGATTTCCCTCCCTCCCTCCCTCCCTCCCTCCCTTCCTTCCTTCCTTCCACTAGGTCTTGCTATTTTTGCCCG
>PVHY01032598.1:0-11840 GCA_004024945.1 Uropsilus gracilis
AGAAAGAAAGAGAAAGAGAAAGAGAGAGAAAGGAAAGAAAGAGAGAAAGAAAGAAGCAAACAGTGGCAATTTTAGTGAAATATGTGGTATTTACATGATTTCAAAATAACTCCCTACAAATACTTATCAATATAAATGGAGCAGCCTAGGAGATATCTAAAGTGATTTAGCATCAGGAAGGAGACAAACTAAAGTCTGTACCACTTGATAGAATGCAAGGAGAGGACCACAGCAGTGTCCATGCAATTCCTATCAAAGGGACAAATCCTGGATCTATTCAGGATGAAACAGCAAACAAATCGAGCTGAGAGTCATTCTCCAAAATAACTGGCCTGTATTCTTCAGGTTTTAAGGTCATGAAAATCAAGAAAAGATTAAGGTATCAAACCAGGTTGAAGGAGATGAAAGAGATAGGTCAACTAATTGCATTGTCTGATTCTGGCCTAGATCTTTTAACTATTAATGACAGCACTGGGACAACTGGCAAAAGTTGAGTGGGATCTGAAGAAGAGATGATACCATATCACTGTTAATTTCCTGGCTTTGTACTTAGGTGGTGATTATATAAGAGAATATCCTAGTTTGAAGGAAGTATGAAAGAATTAGAGAGTGATGAAACATTCATCATATCAAATGAGCCAAGAGGGAAATTCTTTGTATAATGCACGTCATTTTCCTATGAGTCTGAACTTTAAAAAAAGAAGGGTTTTTTTTAAATCATTTTGTTGTTTACATATTTGTGTGTGTGTGTGTGTGTGTGTGTGTGTGTTACATCGGTGCATTCCCCAGGGTTTTTCCTCCATCCTATCACCCATGAACATTCATCTCAATATTCCTGTGCTCCTCCCTTCCCTGGTTTTTCCCTCCCTTACCCCCTCCCTAACTGCCTGCCCCAACTCCACAGTCAGTTAATTTTGACTTTTTCCTGGTCTTTTGTTTGTTATTCCTACATCGCATTTATAGGTGAGACCATATGGTTTCTGTTTTTTTCTTTCTGACTTATTTCTGCTACTATGATTCCCTTTAGGTCCATCCATGCTATCACAAATGCTTCATGTTTGTTGTTTTTGATTGCAGGCTGGTGGGATGGCAGATTGGTCCAGCCACTATGGAAAGCTGTGTGGAGGACCCTCAAAATACTGTCAATGGAACTATCCTTCTATCTAGCAATGCCACTAGTGGGAATCTATCCAAAGGACACCAAAGCACTCACTCAAAAGGACACCTGTACTTGGATGTTTATGGCAGCACTCTTTATAATAGCCAGGACATGGACAAATGCCCCCAAACTGGTGAGTGTTTGAAAAAGATGTGGCAAAAAAAGAAGTGTTTCAGAGAGTTCACCACACAGCATCCTGCTCAGAGCTTATGAGCCCAGCAGCTCACTGACAGGGTGAAAACAGCCTACTGGACCCAAGCTGAGCAGGGCCTGGAGTCTCTGCAGCTTTCTAGATGCCTGTGGGCAAGGATGATAACAACTGCAAACTTCCCCAGAGTTCTGTTTTCTCAAACAAGGAACTCAATGTCTCGACAAATAACTAGAGGGACCCCAACAAATAACTAGAGGGATCCTTAACTTCATGACAAAGAAACTGAATCTCAACTGTGATGTAGCTGGATTTTCCAGAATTTCTAAGACTTACTGGCAGCTGACCACAGCTCGTCATGACCCCTTTGTGAAGTTGTCCTGCTGCAGAAGTAAACTGAAGAATCCTTGGGCTCGGCCTCCAGATACCCCCCTCTCCTTCCAGCCTCCCCATCCCCATGATCCTTCCTCACAGCCCACCAGTATAAAACAATATTGTTTTTAAAAACATATTTTAAAACAATATCATGTTTAAAAACAGTTAAGAGCTGGGCATGGTGGCACAGGGAGGCAAGAGGCTTGGGATCACTTGAATTCACGGGTTCGAGACTACCTCGGGCAACATAGCGAAACCTGGTCTCGAAAAAGCAGCTGGGAGTGGTGGCGGTCACCTGTTATCCCAGCTACTTGGGAGGCTGAGACTGGGGATCTCTTGAGTCGGCAGTACCCCTGGTACTAGCGAGACCTAGTCTTCCAAAAAAATAATAAAAATAAAACAGTGATGAAAAAGTTTTTAATTAAAAAAAAAGGATTCAATTATCTAAGAAAGTTTCAGTCTTAGTGTATAGTGTGTCAGTCATTGGGTCAGCCGCAAGGTGAAGTAGGCTACTCACCAAAGCTGTATTTACTGGAAAGAAAGCATATTAGGGAGGTCTGTGTGTTCTGTCATAAGGGGTTTGTGTGATGGGCTATGACTGTGGTTCTGAAATCACTCTGGAGCCAAATCCTTACCTCAGCACTGACTGAGTAGCCTAATTCTTTGTCTCCCTAGTCCAGTTTCCTTATCTGCTTGCATAGGCAGCTGATCAGAAAATACCTATTGAGAACCTATAGTGTCTCAGGCACTGTTCTAGGTTACGGGAGTGGGGTGAACAAAACCAGTTAGAGATTTGCTTCCACAGTATTATGTGCATGTGGGAAGAGGTTGAGATACATGTTATTGTTTCTAAATTACCTCATAGAGTGGTATAAGAATCAAATGAAATAGCAAGCATTTAGAGTACTGACTAGCACAGTGAATATATTGTGATAATATTAGCTGCTATTATTGATGTTCGTCAGCAGCATCTTCTAGAATATAGTCCATGTGTTTGTTTCTGACACAAAATCCAAGTACTGTTGCCATAATCAGTATTCTGATGAGAAGCTAGATAAACCCTGATGAGCTCCTGTTAAGAACCTTTCTTTCTCTTGGGCCGGGCATGGTGGCTCGTGCCTATAAGCTTCAGCCTATGAAGCGGCCGGGGCTAGGGATCGCGCTTCGAGTCCTGCCTGGGGCCCGTAGCGAGACCTAGTTCCAAAAAAATAGCTGGGTGTGGTGGTGTGCACCTGTAATCCCAGCTACCTGGGAAGCTAAGGCTGGGGATTGCTTGAGTCTGTAGTACCCCGGGCAACGAGAGCCTGTGGTTCCACGGGCAAAAATAGCAAGACCTAGTCTCCAAGAAAAAAAAAAAAGAACCTCTCTCTTATCACATCAGACTTGTCACAGCCTATCATTCCTGGTAAGTTTCTTGGCTGAACCTTGGGGGTAAAACCAAGATGCCACTCCCAGCAAAGTAAATATTCAAGGAGGAAGATAAGAAGAATAAAATGCTTTATCACCAATCAGTATGGAAACTATCTGAAGGTTGATCAGCTTATTCTAAAAGCTTTCCACCTCAACACCTCTTGGATTTTAATTAACCCCTACAGAGCTGGCAGCTGTAGAATTCCTGCTGTGTCACCTTGGACGGATGCAAGCCCTCAAATCCTTTACAGAAAATGTCTAGTTACTGTCATACAGAAGTGAGAAAAGAATATTTGAAGCAGGAAAAAACAACAGAAAGAGATAGACACTCAACCTGTCCCTGTTTGAGTTCTGTGATGATATCTTGTACAGAAGCTTCCAGTTCTGCGTTGAACTGATCACCCAGCATCCGAAGGCGACCGGCAATGATGACCTCATCAAAAGAGTCAGCCTGCGCTAAAACAGAGGGAACACAGATCACATTTATCATCATGGAGGGGCGGCATGCCCCAAGAACCTGGACTCTGCAGAACATTCTTTAGACTTCTACATCACTTTGATTTCATCCTCATCCAAGAATATCTTCAATGTTCTTTGACCATCAGAAAATCTCCCTTCTCAGAGAATCTCCTTCCCGTTTGTAAAGATTCGTCGAGCATTGGTGGTTCAGTGGCAGAATTCTCGCCTGCCCTTTTCTAAAGATTTTCAGTATTCCCAAAAGCATAAAGTTTGCCTTTTGAAGTATGAGGAAATAAAGCATATTCAGATTCCCTTTTGACCGACAGTCACCATCGCATACCAGGAAACTTACCTGAGTCCGTTTCATCTTCACAGTTAAAGTTTCGACAAGCAACTGACGATTCAGGGCTTAAGAAATCCTTGAGTAGATAGTTTATGACACATTCTGTCTGCTCCTCAAAAGTCTGGGGAGTCTTCATTTCAGATGTCTGCTGCCAAGTTTTGCTTCTTCAGGAAACGAATTTTCAGTTCAACAGGAAGTCAGCAACACTAGTACGCCAGTTGATGACTTTACCTCTTGTGGAAGTCTCTTACTGAGACCTAGAGCCTTTTCCAGCACTTTCTTGAAAACTAGCTGCTCAGAAGGTGGGGTTGTCTGAAGAGTTAGCCCATGGAGAACTTATTGAAGACTTCAGTTCCTGACCTCAGAACCTGTTCTACCTGTTAATGAATAACTTTTATGGTTAGATAACCAATCAAAAACTGAAAAGCATTGAGGAAGAAGCTCTTGGGTAATGCCATGAAGAAATACTTCCTGTTAGGTTTAGCATATAGCGTAATTTAAATAAAAAGGATTTTGGTGATTTTGAAGTTTTTTACTCCTGATTGTGGCATTTACCTGCCTCAATTATAGAGAGATGATTGACTGAATACCTATGCATAAGGGACTCTGCTTCTACAAATACAAAAAAAAAAAAACTTCATTGTCCTCCTAGAGCTTATACTCATATCATATGAATGACATATATTAAAGGTCCTATCACATTATTTCTTGTGCTTATTGAGATTTTTTTTTTTTTGAGACTAGGTCTCACTATGTTGCCCGGGTCATACCCCACAAACTCAAGCAATCCCCCTTTTCTCTTCCCTCCTAGTGCTTGGATTACAGGCGCACCACCACGCCAGCCTGAGATACTATCATTATAGTGTATAACAGGGAAGTAAAACTATGGGACTAGAAAGATTTTCTTGAAGTGATCACATCTGAGGTTGAGCTCTGAGAGACATGTAGACATAATTCAAAAACCATTCCAGAGGTGGCACGTGCCTGTACAAAACCATTCCAGAGGTGGCACGTGCCTGTAATCCAAGAGCTGGGAGGCAAGAGGACAGGGATCGCTTGAGTTCACAGGTTCGAGACTACCCAGGGCAACATAGCAAGACCTGGTCTCAAAAAAGCAGGGTATGGTGGCGGGCACCTGTAATCCAGCTACCTGGGAGGCTGAGGCTGAGGCTCACTTGAGTCTGCAGGATGGGGACTATCCCAGGCAACATAGTGAGACCTAGTCTTAAAAAAACAAAAAACCATTCCAGGTTGATAGAAGAGAGTATAGAGAAGCTGGGAATGGCAAGTGAGAAATTATTATTACTTTTTAAACAGTTGTTTACTTTTTATTTATTATTATTATGTAAGATTTATTTGTTTGTTTGTTTGTTTGTTTGTTTATTTGCTTCTTGGGTGTTCCTCCCTGCTCCCCTTCCTCTTGTCTCCCTCTCTGGTCATTCTATCTCCTCTTTCACTGCCAGTTGTTGGTCAATTTTCAGCCCATTGGGGTCTTCCTTTTCTCTCCTGGAGCCATGTCCTTTTCCCATGTGAAGATGTGTTTTCCTGGGACACAGTGGTATGTGCTTAGTTTTCCAGGTGTGTCTTTCCTGTGGGCAGCCAGTTTGCACATGTATGGAACCTTTCAGTACCTCCTCCTTCTAAATGAAGGATTATTAATGGTGATAACAAAGTGTTGCACAAAGAAAAGACGAGGATTTAGTAAAATAATGTGGAATGATCCAGCAGTGTCCAACAAGCAGGAAATGTTAAATGTCTTCCCTTCAGCCCCAGGTCTGGGTCAGGATGAAAGGATCTGAGGTTGAGATTTACTCTCTCAGAGGATGAATTAGGATTTTCCTAATAGACTTGTATTCCATTATGGTTCTAAGAAATCTACGATTAGACACTTATTCTTAAGTATAGTATCTGTCTTCTTAATAACACTGCACCTAATTTTGGGGTTTGGATCTCAGAAGGAGCCCTCAAAATCTACTAGCCCTTCCAGGTAATTCTGACTTGGTGAACTAATAAGAGGTTCAAGCATAAACAGTGAGTTGTTCAGAATGTTATTTTTAACTTGCAAAACAACGAGTTAAAGGTCAAAATAGTAAAAGAAGATAACCCAAAAGAATCAGAACCAACTGCTTTCTAGTCCATTCTATAAAAACAAATCATAAATTGAGTTTTGGTCTAGGAGCAGCTGGAAAGGCCATTTTCATTTGTCATTATCTGTCACTAGGACTGAAACTTCAGTTACTGTTAAGTAGACTTCAGACCTCAGAAGGTCCCACAGAGATAATTCTAGACCAACCTCTTTTCACACAAGAGCTCACCATTGATAATTTTAGATTCCAACAATACACTTACAACATCTCCCAAATATGTAAAAATAAAAAAATGTTCTTAAGAAACCAGACAGGGATTAGCAGTTATACAATCATATATTGTAAAATATGCAAAAATAAAGTTAAAAAAAAATAAACCAGACAACTAGTGTTAAATCATTTGCCCAAGTGAAGTGACATTAATATGTAGCTGAATCAAAGCTGAAAACTTGAAAGCAGAAAGCCTTACTGAAATCAGGTAACAAAATCAACAAAAATGGAGTACTTAACTAAATTTACAAACAGGAGCAGCTGGCCTTTTAAACCAGCCACTCATGAGGTTCATCCTAGCCCATGTGAACAGTAGCAAGACCATACTAACCTTAAGAAGAGGTAAAAATAGATTTACTCATTAAAAGGACAAAATAGACAGGAGTCACTGTGTGTACAATGGACCCCTTGTGAGGGCCCCCTGTGATTATCTTACCAACTAGTTCCATCACTAGTTAAAAAAACTGCACATGGGTCCTTAACCATGTGTCCACAAAATGGCAGCTTCAAGTCAGACGAAAAAGCAATTTGGCATCGTCCATCCTTTTCCAAAGGCACAGCTATTCACTTCAAGCCAAATAAACCAAGATGGTGATGTCGCTCCTTCTTCAAAGGTGGGAGATTCAAATCCAGTGAAGAAACCAAGATGGCATCATCAATCCTCCTCCAAGAGGACAGCTCTCGCATTGTTTCAGCTCCAGCTCTAAAATGGCAGCAAGGTTCACTGGATACAGCAGCAGCAACCACTTCAGATGTCTCACAGTGAAAACAGCAACACAGGAAGTTCTCATCAGGTCTCTAGACAATTCCCAAACCTTACAGTTTCAAAGTTAAAGCAAGTTTTCAAGTACCATGTCTCCAAATCAGCTTACACAGGTCACAAGTTTCTCCAACAAGCTTCCCTGGGCTCCTCGCTGGCCTGGGTTGGGATGGAAACCCACAGCGTGGCTTTCTTCCCTGCCCTGTTACTGTACATGGCAGTGGCAGCTTTGAGGTCTCCAACCTCCCTGCTCCTCCTCTGCTCTCTCCTTCATTCCACTCTTTTTCTGTGCTCTCCTCCTTAAATTCTCTCACTCTGCTCCTCTCATGAAAAGGCTTGGCTTCCCTTCTCCAAGTCTCCACCTACCATGGTATAATGGCTGTCATCTTAATGCAGCATTATCATGCTGGGAAGGGGGGGGGGCACAGCTCTCCAATTTCACCATAGCACCTCTATCAATCCCCCACTTTTCATTTTAAAAAATCATTATGTCCATGATGATCCACTACAAGCCCCCTTTTTGCAACCACATTCAAAAACATTACATGTAAGCAGGCAAAACTTGCAATTACATTGATACAGGTACAGCAGCTTTTAAACAGTCAGTTATCTAATAATTGGTACAAATTAATCCCATGAGCATTTATCTAAGGAGGTGGGGGAACAAGTCATTTAACTGCATTAATATTTATCCAAGAGAGAAAAACTATCAAGCCATTTAACCTCGTGGAACCCATTGGGTTGCCAAATCTTATTCAAATCCTCAAGTCTACATACATATTTAATCTTTGCTGACTAGACTATTTTCTGAATTCTCAACATTATTAGTTAAAACAATTTTTAAACAGTCATCCAAGGCCGGACACGGTGGCTCGTGCCTGTAAGCTTCAGCCTATGAAGCAGCTGGGGCTAGGGATTGCAGTTCGAGTCCCACCTGGGGCCCATAGCGAGACCTAGTTCCAAAAAATAGCTGGGTGTGGTGGCACACGCCTGTAATCCCAGCTACCTGGGAAGCTGAGGCTGGGGATGGCTTGAGTCTGTGGTACACCACAGGCAACGAGAGCCTGTGGTTCCACGGGCAAAAATAGTGAGACCTAGTCTCAAAAAAAAAAAAAAAAGTCATCTAACAATTGGTATCTGAGAGGGAAAAACCAAGTCATTTAACCGTGCAGAACCCCATTGGGTTCCTAGCACTTATTCAGACAGTCATGGCTACATACACAGCCAATCTATACGGAATAGCCTATTGCTTTTTCCTGGGACTTCCAAACTCTCTCTAAATCTGACTTTTAGAGTATATATTGAATCTGTTCTGGTAGTTTTAAATCAAGCTTTCATGGTTTTTTTTTTTTTCCTTGTTACCAAACAGCATGCATACTATCATATCCAAACAACTTTCCATAAACATAAATCCAAAATGCATACAGAACTTTTTACTACATGCTCATACAATCCATAGCAATAGGAACAAGACAAAACATGTCACTTTTGAATCCATGACTACTATTTACTAAAGCACTTTTACCAAAGGTTTGCAAACTGCTTTTACGCTTTAAGGTAACAAACACAAGTGGAAAAAAAATTCTTGGACTGATTTACCATGGATGGGTTGTCCCTTCATGGTCACCAACTGAAGGCGGGTAACATAACCAACAAAACAGAGAACTTAACTAAACTTACAAACAATAGCAGCTGGCCTTTTAAACCCAGCCACTCACCAGGTTCGTCCCAGCCTGAGCAAGCGGTAGCAAGAGCACGCTAACCTTAAGAAAAGGCAAAACAGATTTACTCTTTAAAAGACAAAATAAACAAAAGTCACTGAGTGTACAATGGACTCCCGTTGATTATCTTACCAACCAGTTCAGTCTCTAGTCCAAAAACTGTACATGGCTCCTTCAGCTACGTGCATCCACAAAATGGCAGCTTCACCTTCAAATCAGACAAAAAAACAATTTGGCATCATTCATCCTCTTCCAAAGGCTATTCACTTCAAGCCAAATAAACCAAGATGGTGATGTCGCTCCTCCTACAAAGGTGGGAGATTCAAATTCAGTGAAGAAACCAAGATGGCATCATCAATCCTCCTCCAGGAGGACAGTTCTGGCATTGTTTCAGCTTCAACTCTAAAATGGCAGCAAGACTCACTCAATACAGCAGCAGCAACCACTTCAGACGTCTCACAATGAAAACAGCAACAGCCATTCTCTTCAGGTCTCCAGACCTCAAAGTTTCAAAGTTAAAGCAAGTTTTCAAGTACCATGTCTCCAAGTCGGCTCACACAAGTCACAAGTTTCTCCACCATGCTTCCCCGGGCTCCTCACCAGCCCGGGCTGGGGATGGAAACCCAGGGTGTGGCTTCCTTTCCTCCCCTGCTGCTGCACATGGCAGCAACAGCTCAGAGGCCTCCAGCCTCCCTGCTGCTCCTCTGCTCTCTCCCTAGTTCCACTCTGTCCTCTCTTCCTTAAACCCTCTCACTCTGCTCCTCTACTGAGAAGGCTTGGCTTCCCTTCTCCAAGTCTCCACCTACCATGGTATAATGGCTGCCATCTTAATGCAGCACTATCATGCTGGAGGGGGGGGGGCCACAGCCCAATCTCACCACAGCACCAGTATCATTACCTCAAATACACCTTTCCCCACTATAACAAGTCATGATGGTTCATGGGTGACACGGTGGTAGGAGAACCTTGAGGTAGATATACAACAATGTAGATAGATAGATATATATATGTGCAATCAATTAAAAAAATCATCATCATTTCATTACTAATATGCTTGTGAGACCATATTTAGAACCTAATCTTGATCCCTTTGCCTTATTTTGAATCAACAATGTTGTAAGACTATAGGATATATGTTGTCATGAGCAATGTGGGATAAATTTCCTACTTTGTTTCTCTTTGGGCCCTGAATGTACTGTCCTCCCAAACTATGCCTTCCTCCCTTGTCCATACACTCTCTGCTCTTAGATAGTTCTAATATTGGATTTCCACTTATTACTCAAAAACGAGGCCAAAAAATTTTTTCCTATTTGCTTCAGTTGCCACTATGGTCACAATTTACATCCCTCTCCCAGAAGTCTTGTCTCTTTGTATCACTGAGATCATTTAAAATTGCCAATTTTAAATAAATGAATAAGTAAATAAAACTGACAATTTTCAAAAGCAAGTTTCCTATTCTGCCATGCTTGTTACATTACAGATAAGCAAACAGAGAGAACTTAATCTTCTAAAAGCTCCACTTGTCAGCTTCTTTTAGTAACATTTCTTCAACTGCGGAACTAGACCTAATTTTTATGCCCATATTTCAAATGTAGTCTTTAAATTAAAAAAAAAAAAGTCAACTTACTTAACTTCCACCATTTACATCCTGTCCCCATGTAACATACTGAACTACTTCACAATTTTATTTATTTTGGTACCTAAACATTCATGTTTTAACTACACAAATTAAAACATTAAAAAAGCAATTCTGAAGTTATTCTGAGTCTCTACTTCCACTACCTAGGGAATCTATGGAAGCTGTCTTCAATTGAGGGTGATTCTGGCAATATCCCCCACTCCCACCCCCACCCCCACCGACTAATCGCAGTGTCTGAAGATACTTTCAGCTGTTCACAACTGAATGTTCTATAGTATCTAGTGGGCATAGGCCAGTGATGCTAATATCCTGCAGTGCACAGGACACTCCTCTCACCCCCTCCCCCACAACATACACACATAGGGAAAAAGTAGCTGGCCCCAAATGTCAATGGCACTACTTTTGAGAAATCCTAGTCAAGACAAAACTTTATTTTCTTCTGTAGAGTTGATACACTAGAACAAAACACCACAGGATTCTAATTAATCACTCAATAAATATTTATTCTGTTATCACTATGTGGCAGGTACTGTGAAGACAGAAGGAAAGACCATCGATATCTTTAGAAACTGCCCAGTGAGGACAGCTTACAAAACCTAGGCCCTTACCAGAAAATTCAGCACCATCTGTTATCTGCTTCTATTTTGGGCCTAGTTGAGAGAAGTGATGGTGGAAAAATTATCTGAAAAACTTGCAGTCCATCTATGTATCCAGGAAGCAGAAGTCCTTGAATCAAGCTGGATGACATTTGGGCAATGTAATCTTAAATCCACAAGGGAAGGCTCTCATTTAAGAAACACCATGTGAAACTATTTGCTAACTTCTCTCACTTAGTTGTCCCTTAGGGAAACTAACTTTCTTTAGAAAGAATTCGAAAGTTTCTTCTTCCCCTCATATAGTTGCAACTATATAGTTCACAACTTCTCTTCACTCTTGCCAGCCAGGTCACTTACTGAGGTAAACGCAAGGCCCAGTGAACCATGGTGACTCTGAGAGCCCGAACATTTGATCTTCATCCCTGATTCACTGACATTTTCATTGTCCTCGTTCTGATTCTCTAGTCATACTTTACCTTCATTTTATCACCTCTGTTCTTGCCATCCGTTGCCTCCATTAATGGGGTCAGGCATGAATAAAATTGAAAGTGAGGAAAAACGATGAAGAAACACCTATGATCACACGGCCAGACCTGCGCTCGCTGGTCTGACGCCTTGCACAGGCCCTAAGTGAAGGTGGCGAGTGTCACAGGAGACTTCCTGAGAGCGCCTGACTGAACTGAACACAGAAAGGTAGACAAGGTGCTACTTCAATGAAGGAGAGAAGAGGGTGAGAAAATGTTCTCAGCAATAAAGGCACAGAGGCGAGAAAGCCTGGTGCATCCAGGGGGCTATAAGGGGTTTGTTTTTGCCAGAGAGAGAGAGAAAGAGAGAGAGAGAGAGAGAGAGAGAGAGAGAGAGAGAGAGAGAGAG
>PVHY01032599.1:0-11753 GCA_004024945.1 Uropsilus gracilis
CACGGCGCCACGGCCGCGGGCTGGCCTGTCCCAGCACGGTCAGCGGCGCAGGCCCCGGGAGGGTGGCCGACCCCTCGCGGAGGCCGCCACAGCCTTCGGAGCGTGGGCCCAGGCCGCAGGGCCAGCGTGAGCCGGGGGCCCCGAGCCCAGCCCGGAGGGTCGCGGTGCACCGAGCGGACGCCTGCGGAGGACGCCGCAGCGGCTGTTCCCAGGCCACCGGAGCGGCGACCCCGACCCGCGGCCACCCCTGCTCACAAGGTTCTCCTGGGCGCCAGCGCCGAGCCCGGACCAAAGCGAGATGGGGAGGCCCGGCGCTGGCCCTGGACACGGGCAGCGGCGCAGACCGCCCGCCGAGGCCTCCAGGTGCCCGCAGCTGTGCCCGCTGGCCACCGCAGACAGCCCCGAGCCCCTGCCCGCGGCTCCCCTCCTCGGCCCCACGCGCCGCCCACGACGGCCCTCGGCGGCACCAAGCGGGCGGGGGGCAAGCGCCCCGGAGCCATCGCCTCAACACAGCCGAGAGCGCGGGAAATACGTCCGAGGGGCAGGGACGCGCCCGCGACGCCCTGACCCCGATGGCTCCCGGGAGGCCCTCCGCAGCGTGGGCGCCTCACGTGTCGCGCCCGGCAGCAGTGGACACGGAGGGAGGTGGGCCGGACCCACAGGCTCCGCGGGGCCTGCGGCCGCCGGGCAGGGCGCGAGGGGAGCGGCCGGCACGGAGGACTGGAGGGAGACAAAAGCGGCGGGAACGTCCCAGCCGCCGCCACCCCCGCGGGGGCCGGACCCGGCTGACGGCACGCCGGCCACCTCACAGGCGGTCACAGCAGCCGGAACCGCCCCCTGAAACAGACGGCCCCACCCCACGTGCCCCCCTTGCCCGGCGGATCCCCCCACCCGTCGCCACGCGCCCCTGTGCCCGGGCACGCTCTCCAGGCCGGAGCCCGCGGCCAGCGGCGCTGCCCCCAGCGGTGCACGCCTTCAGGCTGCGCCGTCCCGAAGACAGGCAGGTCCTGGCGTGGGTCAGGGTTCAGGGCACGAGGATGCGGACCGGGGCCAGCTGCGCCCCACCCCCCCGCCTTCCCCAGAGACCCCCGCGGCCCTGCGGGTGGACCCAACGGCCGCGGCGCTCCGCTCTCCGCTCCGAGGCCAGAGCCGGCCCCAGGGAGGCGTGTCCCGTGCACGCACACCGTGACTGGGCCTCCCCGGCGACGCTGCACCCCCGGCCCCGGCCCTGTTCTCTGCGCCGGCGCGACCAGGCTCTGAGGCCGCGGGCTCTGTGGACACAGGCCGCGCGCCCAGGACAGCCCCAGGGCCCGGCTCGTCCTCTGGCGTCCCCTGGGCCCCCCACGGTCAGACTGACCAGGGCGCGCGGGCCCCACACCTACGGAGCGGGAGAGCAGACGCCCGGTCGGCGCCCCCAGGCCCCAGGCCCGCAGCGCAGGGAGCCCCCGAAAGGCGACCCTCAAGACGTCGCTGCCGCTTGCTGACAGGACTCTGTGCGCTGGGACTTCCCGACTGGAAGTGGAACCGTGACACGGCCAGCAGGAGGGCAGAGGGCCCGGCCTGGCGCTCGCCCAGCTCGGACCTGCAGCCCTGAGATCCCGCCAGGCACCGCGTGCGTGGAACCCGCGCGGGGAAAGCAGCCGGTGAGAGAGAGCGGAGCTGCGCGCGGCTGGCGGGAGGCCGGACCCCACGCAGGACGGGCCCTGCCCTGAGGCGCGCGCGGGAAAAGGAACGGAAGGTGACAGGACGGGGCGGCACCTGCGACACCAGCGGCAGCCACGGCGGCGGCGGAGACAGGGCTGGACGGAGGACGCTGGCCGTTGCCCCCAGCAAGCAGGCATAGCCCCGCGTGTGCTCAGGCCCCCCGCGGAGACCCCCCAGGGCCCCCCCACCCGGGCCCCGCAGGGGGCGCGGCAGGTGGGGGGAGCCACGCTCCGGTTTGTCTGCGCCTCTCCCGCCGCCAGGGACCCCGGAGCCGCCCGCCCAGCCCGCCTGCCCCTCCCAGCCCGCGCTCCCTCCTCGCCCCGTATTGCGGGGGAGGGGCGCGGGAGGCCGGGGCGACGGCTACGGCCCTCCTGCCCCGGAGGAGTCCGTGCGCTCGGCCTGGCGGCACGGACGTCCGCTGAGCAGGGAGCAGGGGGCGCCGGCTGCCCGTGTCCGCGCAGCCTTCTCAGGCGGCCTGCCCGGTGCCCGGTGCCCGGGCGGCCGGCGGGCCGGGCAGGGAGCGCGGGACGCGGGCATTACCTTCGTGGGCGTGACAGTTGTGGTAGGCAAAGTGGCCCCGTCTCCCTGGGGTGAGCACACGCACGGGCCCGGGCGGGGGCGGCGTCGAGGGCAGAGCCGTGCAGAGCGCGCAGGCGGGGAGGAGAGACAGGAGAGGGTGAGCTGCAGTGAGACAACTTTCAGAGGAGGAAAGCACGGCCGGCCGCGGGCAGCGGGCAGCTGCGGCCGCGTTTAGGAGCCAGCGCAGGCTGTTAGGAGACACGAGAGCAGGAGAGCGACAGTTAGTGGCCCGGCCGCCCCCGCCCGCGGCGCCTCCGCCGGAAGAGCACGGGCCGCCCACGGGGGAGGACCCTCCCGAGGCCCCGGCCCCGCGCCCCGAGGACGCCCAGCTCCACGCGCGGCCCCAGGCGCAGCCGCGCTGCGTGACGGACAGGGCGGTCGCGGGCACCCTCGCCCGCCAGGGGACCTGGAGCAGCGCGGCCCGCCAGGCCCGGCCGCGAGGGGGTGGGCAGGCCGGGTGCCACGCTGCGGGCCGTCCAGCCCCGGGCACGCAGGCTGAGCGCCGGGAGGGCGGGGTGGCACGGTGCCCGGGGTGGGGGCGGGAAGCACGGAGGGCCGAGGTGCAGGCTGCGGCCAGCTGGCAGCGGCGCCCCTCCCGGGGCCCAAGGCCCCGCACCTACCAGCACCCCGCACGCCCGCTCCGGGAGACGAGGCACCAGGCGGCCACCCTCGCCGGGACCCACGACCCGCGGCCCCGTGTCTGCGCTCCCGCCAGGCCCCGCCCGCAGGCGGAGATGCCACCTCGCGGGCGGGCGGGCGGAGGGCGGGCGTCAC
The DNA here is from genome assembly GCA_004024945.1 of Uropsilus gracilis. Classification (NCBI taxonomy): domain Eukaryota; kingdom Metazoa; phylum Chordata; class Mammalia; order Eulipotyphla; family Talpidae; genus Uropsilus; species Uropsilus gracilis. The sequence goes on from PVHY01032599.1 coordinate 3,058, forward strand.
GGCCAGTCCTCCCGGCCCGATGGTGCTCCAGCCTCGGCCGCGGTGACCGGGGAACGCGCCGAGTTTCCAGCAGGTGACACGGAACCGCAGGAGAACGGACCCGGGGCTCGCGGAGACCGGAGGAGCTGAGGCGTGAAACAAAGGTCGCCCCTGGCCTGCTCGGAGCCGCCTCCGGGCCGCAGGCTCAGTCCCCGCGGGCCCGGGCTGGCGAGGCTGCCGTTGCCAGCAGGGGGCGCCCCTGACGCCGCCAACCGGGGGCACGCAGCAGCCACCTTCCCGCGGCTGGGGCCCAGGGCAGGCCTGGCCGCCACCGCGCCCACGAGGCCGGTGACCGGCCGACGGCACGCGCTCAGCAGAAAGGGATGCGTGTGAGGACTAGGAGCGGCCGAGTCCCTGGCCGGGGGCGGGCGCGGCCGGGCCGGCGAGAGGCGTCCCTCCGGCCCCTGCCAGAGGCCCGGAGCCCCTGCTCTGCCCAGCCCGCGGGGAACGCCCCAGCCTGGCCCAGCACTGAGCCCCCGCAGCTCCTGGGGACAGCCCCGCAGGGAGGCAGGCAGAGGCCAGCACCAGCGTGGACGCAGCCGGCACCCAACAAGGGCCTGGCCTCCCGCCTGCGGCCCCAACCTCCAGGCCCGGGCCGGCAGCGCCCCCGCGCGGGACGGAGCGTCTCACACCCGTGACCCGCGAGACCCCACTCGCCGGCTGGGTCAGCGAGACGCCTGGCGCTGCGCGTGCCGACGGCCAGCGACGCGAGCAGCGCCCGGGCCCCTCAGGCCTGCGCCCACGCGCCGCGCACCGGGCGGCCGCCCACCTGCCTCACGGCGGCCGAGACGCCACCGCCCGCCCGGGAGCCACGCGCGACTCGCCCACCGCAGCCGCCCGCCGCAGCCGGGCCTCACCTGGGCTCAGCTCCACGAGATAGGGCAGCTTCTCGGGCGGCAGGGCCGTGCCATAGCCGGCGCCCTCCCCGCGCTCCTTGCCCTTGGCCACCTTCCCCTCCGGGTGCTTCCTGCTCTTCTTCGGGACCTGGTCCGGGGGCCTCCGTTTCAGCTGGAAGACGAGGGCCCCTGCGAGGGCAGCGCTGGGTGAGGCCGGGCCGGCGCCCTGCGGGAGCCGCAGCAGAGGCGCCGGTCGCGCCGGGCCCGGGACGGCTCCGGAAACGCGCGCGGGCAGTTTCCGGGACCTGCTCAGACCAGCGCCTCCCAGGCCCTCGGCGGCCGGGAGGACGGAGACAAAACCGGCCGAAGAGCGAGTGTTCCCGCTGGGGAGCCCGATACATGCTCGCACACACGCGCACACATGGACACGCGTGCACACGCAGGCACATGGGCACGCCCGCAGGGACACACACACGCACGCACACACGGATGCCAGCCTCTGCAAGCGCACTCTGCCAGCCGGCCGGGGTTTGATCGAAAAGCAACTGAATTTCTCCACAAGTCAGAGCAGCTGGTCCTGGCTCCAGACCGATGGCCACTGCCACCTGCCTGCCGCAGGGTGGGGGGCAAGGGCAAGAGTGCCAGCCAGCGCGACCCCCGGGGCCGCCTGCCATCAGTCACGCGGCCAGGGCGGCCCTGCTTGGGGAGAAGCAGGGGAGCTGGTCTGAGAGTGGAAACTCAGTCCATCGCCTGCCGGCTCAGAGCCCTCGGCCTGGGGCGGGGGGTGCGGGGGCGGGAAGGCAGCACCACACACTGCCGGGCCGCTGCCCACGAGGGTCAGCGCGGGGGAGGCGTCCCTCCCCAAGGAGACGGCGGCTGCCTCCCTGGTGCTGCGGGAGCCCCGCCTGACGGCTCCGGGTGACCGCATGCCGTGGGAGCGGCGTGGCCGTGGGCGCGAGGGGTCCAGCCAGGTCACGCCGCAGACGGCTGCCCCAGCACCCCGCCCTCGCCCCTGAGCTCGCCAGCCAGGGGACGGCACGAGCGCGCGCCTCACCTCTGTCGCTGGGCCACTCCCTGAAGATCTGCAGAGGACACTCGTCGTCGTCCAGCACGGCCTCCTTCGCGCCTTTCTCGTCAGAGTGCTGCGCGCCGGGCGGAAGCATGACCTGCAAGGGGAGAGCAGGCGCTGACCCCACCCGCACGGTGGCCGGGGGGGGGGGCGGGACTGTCCCTGGAGGCCGGACCCCAGGCGCGGTGGACACCGCTCGGTCTCTCCCTCCACCGGAGTCGGGGACAAGCACGTGCGGTGGCAGCTCCGCGCGCTGTTGGGTCGCTTCCATGCACCCATCCGGCCGGCCCCGGGAGCGAGAGGCGGACGTGCTGGAAGCCCTTCCTCGAAGGACGCCACGTCACGGGCACCTGTGAAGGCGCCACGCCCCGGGCCTGCCAGGCTCAGCCCCCGGCAGCCGAGCCACCTGCAGCCAGAGCCGGCGCCAGCCCGCGGTCACCAGCGCGGCGCCCTGGAACAGGCGGGGGCAGGGAAGCGGCGGGCTTTCCCGGGCTGACAACCGAGGAGCAGACTTGAGCCAGACGCCTCGGACACCGACGGGCTCTCCGAGAGCAGCGCCTCCGTGTCTCCCAAGGCCCGGCTCCCGCCACGCTCTGGAGACCCCCACGCCGTGTCCACGCTCCTTCGGCCCCTTCCCAGGCGCGCGTGACCCCTCTCCGCAGCCAAAGGGCTCCCGCAGCAGGCAGAGCTGGTGACCACGGCCAGAGGCTGGGATGGTGCTGGACCGTCCACACGGTCAGCACGGCTGCCGCCCCGACGGGCGTCACGAACCCCCAGACCGCGTCACGCTCAGACGCAGCAAACGGGCGTGTCGCTCGGCCTTCCCCGCCTGGCCCGCAGAGGGCGAACTCGCTGCGCGCTCCACCAGGTCGCCCGGCCCACCCCAGGCGCCCGTCTTCCGCAAGGAGCTGCCCCGCACGGCCTGGCCCTCAGCCGGCCCGGAGGCGCGGCCCGCGTGTCCTCACAGCGCCCAGCCGGACGGCCGGAGCCAAACGACCCGCCCGCTCGGTCTCCCCGCCTCACTGCCCCCCGCCGCCCGGCCCACGTCAAAGGCATCAAAGGCTCCTCACTCGTGCTCTCTCGGGCCTGGCCAGCGCCCCTGCCCATGCCCACGAGGGCGGCCCTGGCTCTGCGCCAGCACCTAATGACGAGGCGGCCCTGGCCGCCTAACCGGCCGAGCGGCCACCAGCGGGTGAGAGCTGGTACCGAGCCACTGAGAAGGGCCTTGCGCCACCCAGCTCGCGCAGAGCGCGCCTGGGAGACGGAGGGTTCCTGACGCAGGCAAGCTCCCGCCCTGGGCTGCTGACCCCGCGCGGCGAGGCGCGAGGGCCGGGGGGGGGCAGGCCCGCAGACCCCAGGCTCGAGCGAGACCCAACAGGAAGCGCCGATAAGCACCACAGCGGACGTCCTGGCCGGGAGCCCGGAGAAGGTGCCTTCCTCTCCTTCTGGCTTTACCGGTGAAACGAAACCCACGAGTGAGAGCGAACGTCCGAGAGTCCGTGCCGCACCCCGCCCGTGGCCGCGGACCGGCAGTCAGGTGCGCCCGTGACGCGGCGGACGAGGAGGCCGGGCAGCACCCGCCGACGGACGCCACAGCCACAGCCCTGGAGGCCGCACGGGTGGGGAGCCGGGGAGGCCGACCCGGAGCCCGCCGGGCTGTACCGCCTCCGAGGGGCGTCCGGGGGCGACGTTCCAAGCGCCGCGGGAACGGCCAGGCGCGGATGCCCGCCGACCTCTGTGCCGCTGGGGCCGCAGACCGGCCTGACTCACCGAGAGGCCGGGCCGCCCTCAGCGCCCCGGGCCAGCTGCACGCTGGGAAGAGCGAACCGAAACACGTCCCCCAAGGGGCTCAGCCACTCGGGCCGGGCCCGCAGAGCCAGGCGCCCCCGGACGCAAGGTCGCTGACCCGCGGCCATCAGGGCGGCCACAGGCGGCTCCTATCTCCCTCGCTCCGCCTTCCCCGTTCTCCGCAGCCTCTAGAGGGACGGCGGAGGCTGCGATGTGCGCACACTGCCCGTGGGAGGCGGCGGGGATGTCCCCCGGGGACGCGCACTCACCCGCGCCAGGCAGTACTCCCTGGGGTCCTCCTTCTCCAGGCCGTACTTCTCCAAGGCCTCCGCCACGGCGAAGTCCGCCGGGTCCGTGGTGGACAGCAGGATGGTCTTGTAGGGGATGTTTGGCTTCAGGCTGTCGGCGTAGATCCTCAGCGTCCCCCCTGGAAGACAGGTGGCCGGCGTCCGAGGGGCGCGTCCTCCGCCAGCGCCAGAGGGGCCACGTTGGGCCGTCCCGGGCCACGAGCGCGGCCGTGGGAGCCGCGGAGGCAGCTGGACGGTGGCTGCGGCCACCCGAGGAGCCCCACGTCGCCAGCGGCCGGCCGGGGTGGCGGTCGGAGGGCAGAGGCTGCTCCGCCCTCCCGCTCTCGCGGCCCAGCTGCCCTCGGCCGAGCAGCCAGCGGCCATGGGAGCGCGGGAGCGTCCATGGGTCAGCGGGCAGGCGTCGGCCTCCGCACGCACCTCCCACCCGGCTGGGCGGGGTGCGCAGGCCGACACCAGGATCCCGCCGGGGCCACGCAGGCACCGCCACGGGCCGGCCAGCCCAAGCTCCCGCGGCGCCCCGACGGCTCAGGGAAGAGGCCGACGGCTGCTCCCCAGAAGCCTCTCCCAGCGTGTCCGTGACACGCAGGAGGCAGGCGTGAGGCGGCTGCTGGGAGCCCTGGGCCACGGAGCAACTAACAGCTCTGCCGGCCACGCAGGGGTCAAGGGCGCCTCAAGGACATCGAACGGTGAGAAGGCCAGCCCAGCCAGAGGAGCCGGCTCCTGCCCCGGGCTGGCCGGCGGGCGGGGGTCAGACAGATGCACTGGCCCCACACGAGGGGCCGTGCGGCCACGCCAACTCGGCCAGGCTCTTCGGCAGCGGCCGCTGCTTGGCCCCACGCCGCCACCCCCGACTCCGGCTTGCAAAGCCCTGGGCGGCCGGACGGGTGGGTGCCGCGCGGGAGCGCAGTGTAGGCCCCGCCCCCTGCCCGTGAGCTGGCCCCGCCCCCGCTCGCGCAGGCCCCGCCCCCGCCCACAAGCGCGCAGGCCCCGCGCGCACCTGAGTCCGGCCGCCCGTCCGAGCTCCGGAACTCCTGCATCCGCTTCTCCAGTTTCTGCTGCCGCCGCCGCTTCATGACCACCTCGGGGTTGGAGATGGTCCGGGTGAAGCTGGTCTCAGGCATGTCCTTGTACACCTCGGCGGCCAGTCGCGAGTTCTCGCTGCGGGAGACCAGACCCACAAGACGCTGGACGTTCCGTGTCGGACACGGTTGCCTGGCGACCACGCGGACACCAGCTGTGACCGGGCGACCCTCCCCCAGAGCGCGGCCCGCCGCTGCCCTGGCCGATCACCTTCAGCGCCCACTGGCTGCGCGCTGAGCTGGAGAGACCCCGACGCGCAGTCCCGCGAGTTTGTTTGGCGTCATCCATGAAGACGACGCGCCCAAACGTGAACACACCAGCAGGGCCCGGCCTAGCAGCCGGTCAGGCCCAGCAGCGGGTCAGGCCCAGCAGCCGGTCAGGCCCAGCAGCCGGTCAGGCCCAGCAGCCGGTCAGGCCCAGCAGCCGGTCAGGCCCAGCAGCTGGTCGGTCAGGCTGCGGGTCCCCGAAGCAGCTCATTTTCTTAGCACAAGGCCGCAGCCGCGCCCGCGGAACTAACCCGTGGCCGAGCGCCGCCCTCTGCCCCCCTCCCGCGCCCACGGGGGCCGCTGGGCCCCAGGCCGCCTCTGCCAGGCCCGTGCGCAGCGTCACCGCCGGGCGGGCCTCCCGACTCCACCTCCAGGCCGGAGAGCGGCCGCTCGGCTCTGGGACGCAGACGCACCTGGGCCCCTGGGAGCTGACGTCCCGACGCAGAAGACGCGGCGGCGGCCATGGGGAGGGGGAGAAGCCCAGACGGACCTACGGACTCAGGGCTCGCGCAGCGGAAAGACCCGCCGCCTCCCTGCTGTGCAGGCGCCGCGGGGGGGACGCCCCTCCTCCGCCGAGTCAGGTGAGCCCCGAGGCGGAGGACGAGGGACACCAGGCCCCTCCCACGCGCGGCCGCCGGCCCGCAGGCCACGGGAGCGAGGGCCGAACCCGGCGCGGCCAGCCTCCTCCGGCCTCGAAGGGGAGCGCTGGGCCCGGCGGAGCGGAGAACAGGACGGCCGCGTCCAGGCCGCAAGACGGGGCGCCGGCCCCCGCCCCGGGCCCCAGACGCCCGGCCAGGCCCAGCCTGCGGGGGGAGCGCGAGTGAGCCCCGCTGGCTGGCTCGGACGGCCCCTCCCCGGCCCGGTGCCGGCTCCGAGCGGCCGCGCTCCCAGGGGACTCACATGTCGTCGCCAGGGCTCGGCCTCTCGTCCCTGTCGGCCGCCTGCCGCAGCGCCTCCTTCTCCCGCCTCTTCTTCTCCTTCTTCTCCTTCTTCGAGAGGGTCCGCCTGAAGTTCTGGATGACGCCCTCCCTCTCCTGCTTCTCGGGGCCGTTGCTTTGAACCTTCTGATGAGAATGACGTCATGGGCACGCTGGCCACGGCCCGGAAGCCCGGCACGCCCACTCCGGGAGGCGCCGGGCGGGCTGGCCAGGCTGGGAGTGCCCGCGCTCCCGGCGACCGAACCTGCGCCCCGCGTCCCTCCCCAGGGCCGACTGGAGCTCAGCCCGAGAGGGTGTGAGGGGCTGCGGCCGGCAGGGAGCCAGGCCGCTGGGCAGAGCCTGAGGGTGGGGGTGGGGGGGCCTGGGTCCGAGCGAGGGGGACGCCCCAGGCTCCGCATGGAGTAACTGGAGAAGGAGCTGCGTGCGTGGCGGGGGCAGAGCTCAGGGTGCGCCCGCGAGCCCCGGGGAAGCCTGCGGAGCAAGCTGCCCGTCCGAAGGCCCCGCGGCGCTGCCCGGGCTGCCCGTCTGCGCGGAGCTCCGGCTGCGGCCTGGCCGCAGCGACGCTCGGCTCACTCAGCCCGCGACGGGCCGTGACACCGCTGTGCGCACCGAGCGCCGCAGGCCCCCGCCGCGCCCTAGGAGGGGTGCGGGGCGACCCACGGCTTCAGGGGGGGAGGCGGGGCACGAGGCCGAGCTCCTCCGACGACACGCGGGGGACGCGCGCGGCCGGCCACCCACCTTGGCAGGGACGGCGTCGTTCTCGTTCTTGAGGACGAACCTCCCCTCGCGATCGTCCTTGTTCCAGTTCAGCTGCACGACCAAGGGCTTCTCGTCCACGTCCAGTCTTCTTTCTTCTTCAAGCATGAAACGACAGAGCACGCCGGCGCGGTGAGCGGGGGCCCCCCGCCTGGGGACACGGAGCGCCTGGGGGCGCTGGCTGCAGCCCCCCACGGCTGGCGAGACCCTGACGGGGAGCCCGGCGACTCGGCCGGGGGGAGGCCCATCCCGGGAAAGGAGCGACGCCAAGCGTGGCGACACGTCCCCGGCGCTGCCAGACTTCCGCCCAGGCCGGCGGACCGGGGGTGGCCACCGGCAGCACCAGGGCCCTCCTCGTGCGTCCTGGAAGTGACCGCTGCCCCCTCCCTGTCGCTGGACTTCCAACCCAGCCTCCGAAGGCACCAGCCTCGGTCCTGGCAGCCGCCCCCGCCAGGAAGCACGCGCCCCCCGCCGCGGTCAGGGCTCGGGCCAAGCTCCGGGTGTGGCTTCCGCCGCGGGGCAAGGCGGCCAGTCCCCAGGAAGACGGAGCCGGGCGGCCCGACGCTGCCCGGGGCCAGCCCAGGTCAGCTGGGCGGCGACGGGGGGCGGGAAGGCGCGCCGGAGCAGGCAGGAGTCGCGGTGACGTCGGAAGCGACAGGGACTCACGGAGGCTTCGAGTGACCTGAGCAGCCACGTGGCCCCCAGGACCCAGGAACACGCGCGCTCGGTCACAGGCTCAGCCACCGAGGGGACGGGAGCAGAACGCCAGAGAGGAAACGTCGGGGCCGGGCCAAGAGGGCTGGATTTCTGCCACCACCGCGGGGACAGAGCCGCCGCCGTCGCCAGGTCCGCGACAGCCCTCGGGCCCGCAACCCCGCAGAGCGCAGCCAACCCCCGCGGCCCCCAGGACGCAGGCGGGGTCGCTCGCTGCGCTCACCCGCCCTGCGCTGGGCCCGAGCCCCGCAGGGGTGCGCTCGGGGCCCGGGGCGTAGGGCCGGCAAACCCCGGCCACTTGCGCAGCGCCTGCGGACCCCCGCCCTCAGGCACCCAGGGCCCCGCCACCCTCCAGCCGCACGGCACCTCGCTGGTGGACGGCCACCCCCCGGGCCACCGTCGGGAGGAGGGGGGACAAGCAGCTCCCAGGCTGCGTGCGGGAAGGCAGCAGGTGACCCGCAAGCGCCAGCCGCACCCTCCCCCACGGCGAGGGACGCCAGCGTGCAGGGCCGCCCCTGGCCGCCCGCGCCCGGCTGAGGCCGGGGGAGGGGCGTGCTTGCAGAGGGTGCGGGGTGCGGACCGCGTGGAGCGGGGGCCCCCGCGTGCGGGCACACCCGTCGTGAGCCGCGGCGACCTCAGGGGCGGGCTGGGGCTGAAGCTGGGCAACCAAAGGGCAGGGGAGAAGGGACTGAAAACTCCGGTCCGCGTTTCTCCTGCGCGACTGTCCCCAAACGCCCAGCACGTCGTGAGGCGGGAACACCCGCCTGTCTGGGCTGAACCGCTCACGGGACTGCCGCCAGGCCTTCCTGTGGCTCAGGCTGCCCCTCCGGGAGCACCAACACGAAGGGCTCCGACAGAGGCGTGGCCTGTGAACCGGAGGCCTCCCTGGGACCAGAGACAAG